>LPNX010789381.1:288613-334379 GCA_001517045.1 Pseudotsuga menziesii | reverse complement strand
ATCATAACATCTTCCATGAGTTCGTCTTGTCAGATCATCAACATATCCTAGTCTTCTGCATTCAACTTTGAAGGTTGGAACCCACTTTACTCTTGGTAAGGTCTCGCTCTATCAGGAAGTTGTCCATCATGCCGTACCGTGTCGAACTCAGATATCTTCTGTAGTCACTCCCCCTGAAGTGGAGTATTATCTTCCTTCTTCATTTTGTATAGGTGATTCTATGCTTGATATATACTGGTCAATAGAGTATGTCATGTCATAGTCTATTCTTTCCGAGGCAAATCACGATTCTTGCTTTGTACACTTGTTCTTGCAGATCCATATGGAAGATACTACGTACTTCCCTTTATGTCTTGAAATCATATCATATACATCATTCCCCATAATCAACGATTATTCTTTAATCATAGCTTCTTTCATAGCATTTTTTTATTCATCTTGAGTTATCTCTCATACCCATGGTGGTCTTCATCCTTCGAGGTGGATCTACCGCTCTTTGAAGCTCTTTCTTTCGTCATGTTGTCTCTGACCCTGGGAGCTTCAGATTCATGTTTATTGAATTGTCATCACTTGTTCTTCGGAACAAGTCTGATCCTTCTTTTCTTTTAGGAGGTTGTACAGGACCTTTCCTACAATTCAAATGCACCAGTTGCATGGTTAGAACTACATATGCATAACGACAAATTCTTATGCATCATGCAACTATTTAGCCAATACAACATTCATCCATATCTCACAGAAACTTTCTATATGCCTACCAACTCTACCATGACATCATTGAGATTGTGCACTAATCCAATATGTCAGCAAATAGGTTTCATTCTAGATAAGTAACAATGGAGATTTGTATAGAACCATGAGCTACTTACCCATCACATGCATGCAAACAACACATCAACTGAATATAATCAAATGCATAACAAAACAATATCATTAAATTACAATTGAATACTTATCTTTTGTATGTTTCGTGGGTAGACTCCTTCTTGATCATTCAGCTTCATCATCTTCTTCATCCATGAAATCATCATTTCTTATCCAAATGATAAGATGGATAAGAGGTTCATCAAGAATTGAGTTCTTCATATTCCTCATCGCTTGAGGGATCTTCTTTGAATGGTGAGAGCTTGATCTTCAATTTGCTCCCATCTTTCTTATTCTCTTCTTATGAGACGAGCTTCTTCTTCTTCCCAGAATCAACTGAAAGTAATCACTTCCTTTTGGCACACATTCCTCACATGACTGAATCCCATGATCATGGGAGGCCATTCTCTGCTTCTTCTTCTACCGCTTCAAGATGTTATGCATTCTGGATCTTCACATTCTTCAACTGTTTTCTCAAATCCATCTTCTGAATTATGTTCTTATCTTCAAATAGCTTGATCAAGGAATCAAACATCTTCGGTGTCTTTAGGGAAGACACTTGTGGTACAATTTGATCCGTGATTGAATCAACAATGATCTTCTTGGCCTTGATCAAGTTCTTCTTGTGTAAGGCTTTGAGGCTCATCTCCCTCTAGAACTGGAACCTCTCTACTCATGTAAGTGTCCAATTCATTTTCTTCAGAGAGATCAAATACTTCCATGCTTGGAAGTTTTCAACTTCACCAAGCTTATCATCAAGCTGATGTGATAGATCACTTTGAAATGAGAACCTCAAATGCAAATAGCAAAAGATTAGATCTTACCGATTTGAGGTGTCTGTCCTGCTTCCGAAGCTGGCTGATCTAGGGTTTGTCAGAGAAACCCTAAATTTCAAAACTCTGAATCTTTTAGATTTTATTGGATAGAAAGATAGGTCTCTTCAAATGGAGCTTTCCAATGTACTCCTTTTCTGAAAACAGTGGAGGGAAGCTCCCAGATCAGGAAGCCCTAGTTTTCCAATTTCTTCTGCAGAAATGCCTGTTACTGTTTCTGTGATATCTCCGAAATTACTACTCCTCTGTGTCTGAAATTTTGCACTGAGGTAACCTCGCATGTCCGTGATCCAACACCATAGGTTTCATCATAATTGGTTTCACCAATTGGGATTTATGATCATTTTCCCAAGGTGACCTGTTACAGGACTGTTCAGAACAGTGAAGTTGTACGGCATGCCACATGTCACTGGTTCATCTTCAGGTTCATAAATTCGGACCACAGAAAGTAAAGTCCGTGCTCTTTCTGGAACATATTTAGGAATTCCATTTGGACCTTTGTGGCCCACGCTGTCACGGCCCCGTCAGTTGCGGTGGTGCAGTTCCTCGCCACTTGGGTGAAAAGCACGTCTGACTAAACGGAGGTGGGCACTTGACCAAGAAAACGGCTAAGTGTGGGACTTCGCGAATGTCAAGTGCACATTCGGCAACTAGGTGTGTTGTTGGGTGGGGGCGTCGGTCAAACAGCGCCCACATTTGAAAAGTGCACTAAACGGAGCTAAGTGTGCTAAGTGGTCACGGGGTGACATGAGGACACGGCAAAGTCTATTTAAACGACAAGAGAATGTGTCAAAGGGAAAGCAAGAGTTGCTGGCGAAGCGCTCCCTTAGGGGAGGCGCTCTGCGGCCAAAAAGGGCGTTTCCGTCGGAGCGCGTGTTGGGAGCAGGAGCACTTGCCAAAGCGTCCGTTCAGAGCGCCCGCAGAGCGCTCAATAGGAGCGTGCGTCTTTAGCGCTCAACCGGAGCGCCCGTAGAGCGCTCAACAGGAGCGCCCGTTCGGAGCGTCCGTCTGAAGTGCCCGTTCGGAGCGCGCATATGGAGCGCTCAACAGGAGCGCCCGTCTGGAGTGCCCATCTGGAGCGCTCAGGAGCGCTCAAGCAGGAGCGTCCGTTAGGAGCGCCCTTCTGGAGCGCTGGGGAGCGCCCAGGAGCATCTGGGAGCGCTCAATTTTCAGCGTCCGTTTAGCGCCTGGCAAAGGAGCGTCCGGCAAGTGTGTTCAGCGCTAAGCAGGAGTGCCTAGTTCAGCGCCCGGCAAACGAAGAGTGCCTGTTTAGCGCCCGAAAAAGGAGCATCCGGCAAGTGTGTTCAGCGCTAAACAGGGGCGTTCGGCAAGAAGCGCTTCTAAAGTGCGTTTCAACTGGTGGGTTCGGCAAATGACTTTTAGGGGCTAGAGATGACAGTTCGGCAAAGTGTTTGGCAGAAGCATCGGAGGTTTTCAGGAGGCACGTTTTCAGAGTGCTTTCTTAGTTGGTGGTTTATGGCAAACGGACTTGGAAGCTTGCGTTGACAGCTGAGCAAGGTGTTTGTGCAGACGTCAAGGATTCAGAGGGCAGTTGGGTGAACTGTTCTCTGCAGCACAAGTAGTGCGTTTTCAGCAAGAGCTGACGGAAGGCACTTGAGGTGCGTTTTCAGAAGTATTGACGGAAGGCCCAGTTGAGATGACAGAGTGCTCAGGAAGGGTGCGTTTCGGTCAGGGACCAACAGAGCACTCAGCTAGGTGCGTTTCAAGAAGTGCTGATGGAGAGCTCAGCAAGCTGCGTTTTTGCAGGTGTTGACGAGACGTGCAGCAAGGTGTGTTGCAGGATGTTTTGACGGGCGATCAGACTTGCGTCTGGGGGTGTGTTCGGGGAACCACTCCAAATCAGTGTGCCAAGGTGGCACGTTGCAGTTGTGCATCCGAGGAGGGGTGTTCAGCACAGACTTATGACAGAGTCTTCTGGGTGTTCAGGAAATCAGCCTAAGTTAGATAGGTGCTAGCCGCGTCGAGGATACTTGAGAAGATCTGCAAAGTGGTGGCAGCCTTAGCGGAGTCATTCTGGGAGTGGCAGTGGCAGCAGAGACCTTGATGATAGGTGTGTTCCGCATCTCAGCAGCCGTAGTGCAGCGACGAGGTTGACTTCGGCAGGTCAAGTGGTAGCTTGGCATGGTGGCTCGGCAGAGGAGTTCTACAGTTGGGTTGGACGACGAAGCGAGCTACAACAGGTTGCATTAGATGGACGGTATGCAGCTTGTGGATGAGGCTTGTGTAGACATGACGGTGTGTAGCTTGATGTTGGATTCAGTTGTATCATGTGAGCGTTGCCGGTTTTGGCTAGCTCCCGGATGAGTTGTCGGTTTGTGGCATCCTCCGTTATGTAATAAGTCTTATCTTTATGATTGTTATACTTGGGTATTAGGCTCCGTCGAGTTCAGGACGGGCCGCCCACACACACATTTGTCTCTTTGTTGTACTTGGCTTTATTTGTACTATAGGATGTGCATTGTTATGAAAGTAGCTAAGTCAGGAGATGAATGTTTATGAGTAGTATGTTCCGCAGGTTTTTGGTTTAGGCGTAGTCTGCAGGCTAGGCGCTTGGGCGGGCAATCCCTTAAGCGGCCTTCCTGGCAGTGCCGCACACCACAATGGACCCAAGAAAAAGGTGTCGCGTTTGTGGCCGTGACACACGCTACAACAATTCTCCCCAGGTGTCCTGTTTAAGGATGAATTCTGGAAGAGGTTGGAACCCTAACTTGGAGGGATCATATCTCCCATAATATAGCGAATCTGAGGCTAAATTTTGGACACAGTGTAAATCAGGATTTTATCTTTGGCCTCTGCAATTTTCAACTCGTGATCCTTTTCCAATCTCAGGATATAGCGAATGTACCAAAACTTAGTAGTTTTAGTATTTAGGGTTTTTCCAGATCTGGGTCAAACTAGGGTTTGACTTTCCCGGAGTTTCACCCAACCAAATTTCTTGATCCAGGTCTCTAAACTTCGATTTTGATCAGGAGAAAAATCCTATGCTGGGCTCACTAAAAAATTCTTCTTCTGTAGAAAGCCCTAATTTTCCGCACCAAAACTTAAAATGCTCGGAATCAAATTCTGCTTTGACAGAAAGATGCGCCCTTCAATGGAGAGTCAGTCTAGCCTTCTTTTGTTGATCAATCATGGATAGAGACCCAAAAAATAAGAAGCCCTAGATTCTTTTGCTGCACAATGCCTTCTTTCAGGGTGGCTCTGATACCATGTTAAATTTTCATATGCTAAGCTAGATCATTAGTATTTCATTTCGATTTCATAACAAAAGCATATAAACAAGATCACTGAAAGATAGACAAGCACAACCATACAAAAGGAGAACACAAAGATTTATCCTGGGAAAACCCTAAAGGGAAAAACCCAGCAAGAGCTTCCTCAATATAGATGGCCCAAAAGATAAAAGATAAAACCAACAAGGAGATCAAAGCTTGATCCTCCTCCTTCTCCAGCTGCTTCTCTTCTCCACTAATGTGCTACATAAGTGAGAGTGTGGTTGTCTAAATGAGGAGCACCACACCTCTATTTATTTTCATCCGTTCACTTGAATTAACTCATCTGACATGTAGGCTCGAGTTACCACACTGGGGTGATAATGACCCACCTTTACAAATAGAGGGGACAACCTCATGACTCTTATTAGTTCTTCCAATTAGAAGCATCGGGGTACAAGATAATATAAGTGGTTCTCCCGGTAGGACCATCGAGGACCACAAAAGATACATATAGAATATTCTTCGAAGTTACAATATTTCAACATTACTAAGGCTAATTACTTAGTATGGTGATGTTAAACTGAATGAATTACATAGGAGTTTGAAATTTAACCATAAACAACTATAGATGACAAGATACAAAATGAGCACACGAAAGCACAATGCTGAGACACAATATATATATATATATATATATATATATATATATATAGCAAGAAAATAACCAGTGCCTTAAAATGGAGTCAAAAGGAAATCAATGTACTTGCATGTGCTTGGAGTGAATGTTTTGCAATTGCCTCTTGGTACATTTTAAGTTAATGTGAAATATGAGTTGATTAAAATTAGGCGAAGGGGTGGACTCCAGATATACCCGAGAGTACTTGGAGTATGTCCAAAACTAAACCTTCACTGCTACCCGCAAGGAATATGTGGGCTGAATGGAGTCTCTGGGGCTATTGTTCATAATGCACCTGTTAGGGTGTGACAGAGATCGGCACCCCGAGGTCACTTTTCAGAAGTTCCCGCTTCCTTTGGGTATTTTGCCACCGTAATGGTTTGATCTAGGTGTTGGATTTTCACCTGATGGTTTGTTAATTTGGGAGCGTGAATCCTACTTATACTAGTCACTCAAATGCTTTTGATACAGCTTGACTGATCGGACGAACCGTAGCCAAGTGCAGAGAATACACACTCGAGTCTTGTCAATTTTAGTAAATTTTGAGATGGATGTTCTTGTTAAAAAGAAAACCCTCCAGGAACCTCTTTCGGTCCAAGTGGACCTCAATTGGGGAATCAAGGAGGGGTTGATTTTATTATGGTTACTGAAACAAATGATGATAGCAAATGAAACATAAAAAGATAAGCAAACCACAATTTTCTAATTAGACTACCACGAACCTTTCTTCACCTTTCGGCTCAAAAGGAGGCTCGTGGGGTAAGTATTAAAGTTACTTTGAAACCAATAGAAATGGAATTTGGAAATGAGTTTAAATCAAAGTATACTGCCCTGTAGATTAGTACTACGCTAGATTGAAAAAAGATGAATGAAAAGCAAAAAATGACACGAACGCAAATCCCCCCAGGGGGGATGGGGAATGGTCTCGAAAGAGCCTATTCAGAATTATTTTTATTACCAGTGGTTACAATATCAACAAACTAATATGATGCCTCTTGATTCTTATACAGAATGAAACCAAGAGCTTACAAAGTGCAAAAATTAAAGATTTCAGTCAAAAAGGGAGACCCCTAGGGGGATTCATAAGGCCCAAAAGTCACTTTTGAACAATAGCTCCTCCTCTTTTCTGTTATACCTGCTAAAAACCAGCAAGATTATCAGACTGAAATATGCCCAAAAGCACTCTGAAAGTACCTTTGGGTCAGCTTACTTTTAACCAAAAAAAAAAGCTAAGTTAAAACTAGTTAAAAAAAAGGTAAAAAGGGAACCAAGGAAAGCAAGCTTTCCTTTTAGGCAGCCAATATGATGTGCATTGATTGCTAGATTTATCTTTTATAACAAAAAACAGAAATCTAATGCATGCAAGCTACAAATTCTCTTTAAAATTCCATGCAAAAAGGACGATTTCCCTAAAGCTAGATGTAGAATGCTTATGAAACCTTTTAAGAACAAGATATAGATTATGGGCTTTGAGAAGATATATCTATGTTAAATTTACTTTAAGATAATAGATCTAAACAATATCAAAGCTGTGAACAAAGTAACCAGGTAAAAAAAATGATTTTGAAGGAGGAAAACGAGAAGAGAAGTGCTTGTTGCTGAAGCAGATCTGCAATGGAAACTTGTTAGTGGAATACAGAGGGGCAATGTCTTCACAAAGATTTTGGATGTACAGTGGAGTCAAACTAGATCCACAGCTCGTCCAATCCTTGCTACCTGGAAGCTAAACACACAATCCTACACGAAACCTCATGAGATCTGGATATATATATGAAAAAGAGACAAGAATTACATGCAAATAAACTTATTAAACATGTATAATCTAGATCTTCTAACATATATGCTATGAGATATAAGAAAAACAAGTAACCTTACTTGCCCAACTATACTCCTATTGATTCAACTGAATCATTCAAGCCAGATAGGGTTCAGATGCAGAATTTGAGAGAAAAGCCGGCAACATCAATAGCCGTAAGACAATGCTTAATCCACACATATGAGAGTATACACCATTTGGCCTCCAAAGCTTCTTTATTTCAACAATCAAAAGATTACAACAGTATTACAATAGCAAGCCCTTCAATCCAAGTCTAACTAGCTTGGAAGAGGAGGCTTATGCTTGGATTTATACAAAAACCAGGAGATCCAGCCCAGGGGGGTGCAAATCCCAAGGAGACAGATCAAATCAGCTGATGGAGAGTCAATCAATGCAGATCTGAAGCTGAACTGAGCCTACTTGTCAACCAGGGGGCTGATTGAGTTGACACATCAATCCACAGAGCATCCAGGAGAGCCCACACGTGTGGAGGAGAGAGAGAGGGTGCAATTCCCCATAAAGACTGCTGAAGATCAACTCTGGATCTGATTTGATCACCTCCTTCAGTAAAGGATTTGTCAGATCCAATCAATCTGGTTCAGATCTGACTGATTTCAATCAAATCGGCTGAGAATCCACTGATCTATGATTTTGGATTTGTTCCATTATTCACTAATTTATTAATTAAAATAATCAATAAATGATTTTTGGGGCTTTCTGACTTGAGTGATGGAAAATCACTCAAAACTAGGAAATATTGGGTCCATGGGTTTACATGGTGCTCTTAGCTTGAAAATGAGCACCTACATGACTGAAACTGATTATTTGGCCCACTTTTATTACAAAATCATTTTTTCCAATTAAACTATTAAAAAATAGCCTAAGTTTTGGAAAAAATAAATTTTAATAAAAAACACTGAAAAAACTAAAAAATTGAAAAATTGAAAAAACCTAGGGGAACTTAGACATGTTCATATGACTCGACCATGATGTCTAGCATGTTTATACATTGACACATAGACTCTAATAACCTCAATAGACCTAAATGCTAAGCTGACCACCCCAACTTCGGAGGTATGGAGTGAAAAACTCAGAAATTATCGGTCGTTTATTCAACAACCAATAATAACGAAGGGAAAAAACATCCTGGGCTAATCGGATTGACAAATAAAGTCTAAAAGACCGAGTCTTTTACAGACACTATCATGCTAGAACATTTATTACAATTCCCCCATGGGGTATGAACATGTGATATAGTACAACAAGCACTTCCTAGAAGTACTTCCAAAGGTCTTCTAAAGTTCGAACAAGTTATCCTTGTTCGGTTCACCAGGCTCACTTGATAAAAAACCACTAAGTACAACTTAGGTGGTAACAGGACTAAAGTGGCTCGGGATGAGCCACAGGTGAGTGTTGGGGGCCTGTTGGCCCTAGGAAAGGATAACATAATTTTGTTTGTAAAAATGAAGATTATGGTCGCAAGACAAGAAAAGGATGTGTCAGAAAAGGATGCAACAAAAGAGGAGAAGAGTAGGTCAAAATTAGGAGTTCGACCTGTTTTTGATAAGAGGTAGTTAGACTAAGAGTTAGTCAGCATGATAATCTATTTTGGGAAATAAGCATGATTGTAAATTAAGTAGATAGTGCATGTGTTAATGTAAACAGGATGTTTTGAGTTTGTAGAATAACCCGTCGACTGAAAGTTAAGAACAAGTCGATGGGTAAAACAAGAATTGTAAAAAGCATATAAGGTCGATCTAAGCTGTGTGCGGACAACCAACAAAAGACCAAAGCAAAGAGAGGAGGAAACTGAGAAAGAGATACCTAGACATGAGAACATGAGAAGAATAAAAACCTTAGTGATTGTAAAGAAGATATAGAAAGGAGTCTACAAGTTGTGTGCGCAGACTAAAGGCGCTTAAAACATTACTCATGCTAGACGAAGAGCGCCTTTGTGGTTTTTCCTGTATGGGTTTCCAAATTAAATATGTGTCTTTGATATTTGTGTTTGTTGTGAATGAACTTTTATGAGTTTATCGAACATCTAATGGTATAATAATGTGGAATGTTGATTAATATATGTTATAATTTATATATCTAACATGTTGTCTATGTGTGTCGACGAATACATATGCTTTATTCTCTAATGTATGTATGATACCAGAAGTTTATTCCCTGGTTTCAGTCGAGTGGCTTGATGATGCTGTAATAAGGAAATCCCCTTATATAACTGCAAAAAATTGGTTCTGGCAGTCCCCATAGATATCTCGGGTGAGACCTCACTTGCATCACAGGTGTTGCCAACAGAGTTATACTCTATCAAGCCGATATATTGGGCTTTGTTGATAGACAGGGAAGTCTGAACCTAGGTCACCATAAAAGATGCCAACAAAACTTCTTTCATCTCCTGATCACCTAGCTAGCGATGGAGAATTTTCTTCGATCTTTATCTTTCGTTTCGACTTGTTCTGATACTCCACTGTCACCAACATTTTAAGACTGTTTTCCTGCTGCCCTAATTTTCAATCTTTGTCATAACTAATACAAATATATAGTTCCTCAATGCAAATTGTATCTCAAGGCTTTTGCATTCAATTTAAAAGGCACAAAAATTAAATAAAACTTAAACAATAACCAACAAAACTAAATTACAAGCATGAGACTGAAGGTTCACAAAATTTATTAATATAGCTCAAATAACCAAGCGGTAAAGGGATTTTGAAAGAAGAGTAACACAAAGAAGCACCAATTAAACTTTGCGATGAAGAAATAAAAACATGCAAGTGATTAATGAAAGATAATAATGCCAATAAATTAGAAAAAAATTAATTATTGAATGTAAAGAGATTTAAGGAAGTAATAAATATAGGAAAAATAAAATATAAGATGTGGTTGAGATAGAAGGTGAATGAGAATCCAAATATGAGTGAGAAATATGGGTTCATGGACTTCTAGATGGCTTTTTGGGGGAAGATTGCTTCTTGTTACTTATGTTTTATAGTGTATTCCGGTCTATTGGTTTTCCTTATTTTTAATTCTAGAGGGAGTGATATCAGTTATGAGAAGAAAATTCTTTCACTTTTTATGGGCTGGAAAACATAAGGATGCCAAAATTCATCTTGTGGACTCGGAAAGTATATGAAAACCAAAACATTTTGGGGGATGGGGGATAAATAATTTGAGTCTCTTTAATAAGGATTTGTGTGCAAAATGTTTGTTTTGATGAAGGGTTATGGGGAAAACTTGTTAAGATAAAATATTTGAAAAGAGTTCCTTCGGTTTTTTGGTTGAGAAATTATCATCAAAAGACTGTTAATGCTTCAGGGATTTGGAGAAGTCTGATAAAAACTCTTCCAATTATTAATCAAGAAATCAGTTGGCTGATTGGAAGGGGTAATTAAGTTTTTGGGGGAATAGATCCTATTGTTGGTCTTTCAGATATTTTTTCTTTGTCTCAAAATCTTATAGAACACCTTCACCGAAGGAATATTGTAGTACTAAAGCAGGCCAATACGGAAGGTGGTGTTCCCAAAACTTTTTGGTAATCGTCTATTGATTTAAATTTGCAGGGATCTTTGGAAAAAGAATGGGATGAATACGTTTTCAGGATCATACAAGAAAGTATCAATCTGACAGATAATAGTGATGTATTAGTGTGGTGTTTCAATAAGAAACATGGTTATGTCACAATAAAGCTAGCTTACAACTTTTTAGCTGAGCATACTTTGGAAGGTAGCTCTAAATGGTAGATGAATTTACCATTAATAGTCAAGTGTTTTGTCTGGTTGAGCCTTCAAAAGAAAATATTAACCTGGGATGGTTTACAGAGAAGAGGTTTCTTGGGACCGAGCAAATGTTGTTTATGTAATTCAGCTTTGGAAACAACTGATCACCTTTTCTGAATTTGTACTTTTTTCTAGGAGGTATGGTTAGAGCTTTGGTTTTAATTTGGATAATCTTAGTCTGGAGGAAAATGTTAACAGGTGGCATATTTTCAAAATTTATCTTTTGACATTCCTTTTGTCACTATTTGGTAGGTGTGGAAAGCAAGAAATAATTTTATTTTTTAGGATCGCTATATTGATGCTTTTTAGGTCAGTATTAAAGTTATTTCCAGGCTTACAGATTATGGTCGTGACAATATGATGGAATCTTCAAGAGTGGCTCATCAACGTTTTCTTGATATGAACTTGGTGACTGGTTTTTTTGTTGGGGCTGAACAAAAAGGTATTTGTGGGATTGGGATGGTCATTAAATTTCATTTTAATCACAAATATTTATTAAGGATGGGAATTAGAAAAGGTACAAATAAAAATGCCGAGCTTTTAGCTCTCTAGGGTCTTTTATGGTTTGCACAGAAGAAACATATTTTTGCTTTATAGGTGCTGAGGGATTCTAAAGCTATTGTCGACTGGGCTAACAAAGTTCATCAAATTCATTGTCTGGAATTGGAAAACTGGTTGAGAAGGGTGCAAGTAATGTTTTATGACTTCCAACAAATCTTTTTTCGACATATTTATAGGGAATTTAATGAAGAAGTTGATAGCTTACCTAAGAGAGCCATTGGAATCATGGGTGGCAAAATATTTTTTGAAGAATTCAGAGATGGAATAAAGATAGATTCAGGTTTTTTGAGAATCTATTAGTGCCGAGTCCTTTGGAGATAGTCTTTTTTTCTTTTTGGTCTAGGTTATTCCCTGTAATAATCTATCTTTAAGTTATTGTTTTTGTTAATATGTTAGCAAATGTAGTTTACAAATAAAGGTCGTTAAGTTTGTGGGAGGGAAAAAGTTTTTTTTCTATTAAAAGTAAACTTTTTTGTAAGACTTGGTTGGGAAGAGTGATTAGAGAAACTCTCTCTACTAAACGTGATGTTTGTAGCTATGTTGCAACTTTTTTCTCTAATAAAAAGTTGTTTTTTCTTGTGTGAAAAAAGAAAGAAAGATGAGTGTAAAATGTGAGGTGTGGATAGAAAAATAATTTATCATAACATAATAAAATAATGTAACATAAATGAAAAGAGAAGATGAAATTTAATGACAAAGTTAGTGGATTGTAGGCTCAAGTTTATAATTTTCTTTTCAATTTAAATGGTTAGGATGTTTATCAATTTCGAGGGTTTCTTTAATGATGCGACCCGAGGGATGGGATGTAAATGTTAAGATTTAAATCTGGTTGAAGCGATTTATATGCATTGTTATGAGAGTGGTTGATGATTGCAAATTTAGATAGGTAGTTATGAAATGTGTTAAGCAGATGTTCCTTGAGATGAGTTTAGACAGAGTATCCAACTTAACCAATGTAGGATTTGACATAAGAACAAGGAATTTTATAGACACCTTGAGCATGTAATGGGTTAGATTTTTATTTTATTTATTTACTTATTTTATTTATTTTTATTGTAACTAGGGGAATCAACAACCGAGGTCGATACTTACATGATATAGGGTTGATTCTAGTCCGCTACCACTATACCTCCAGGCATACCAACACTACCCCACATGCTGCACACAGGGCTCTATCGAGGTTTGAACCCATGATGTCACATAGAGTGCCTTAACAATGCACCCTATATGCAACTGGTTTACACCTCGGGGCTTATAAAATCCTGAAGTACATGGGGATGAGCTTTGATCCACTTATGTGTGCATAGGTCACGATATCACTTATACAATCTCTTTGGGTGCAACCACACATTCAACCACTACTTCAAGGAGACCCCATGGCTTCAAGCTAGGCTCCCATTGGAATTGAACCTTGCTCACCAATGAAAAAATCTTCTCTCTTTACCAATGGATCCAATCCCTTTGGGCTAAATTTTTTGAAGGACATGGGGGTGGGCTTTGATCCACTTATGTGTGCACAGGTGATGAGATCATTAACATTCTCTTTGGGTACAACCACACGTTTGACCACTACCTCAAGGTGACCCATGGCTTTAGGCTTGGCCCTCATAGGAATTGAACTTTGCCCACTGGTGCAAAACTCCTCTCTCTTCATTAATTGATCCAACCCTCTTGGGCAAGTAACGAGTTAGATGTATCTTTGATGCTTTTGGATAATAATTTGTGGGTTTTGTGAAGCTTGAAGAGAGTTTTGTTATTTTTGGCTAGGATTTTGGATAATTAGTTAGTGATGTCATGAATACAAGGGAGATAAATTTCGACTAGGAAAGGAGAAGTGGGTTGGGTGTTATTGGTTTTAGGTTGGGGGCAATCCATATAGTTTCTTGATTCAAAAAAGAGAGTAGTCATATTCTGAGGTACTAGGAAAGGAGAAGTGGGTTGGGTGTTATTGGTTTTAGGTTGGGGGCAATCCATATAGTTTCTTGATTCAAAAAAGAGAGTAGTCATTTGATTCAAAGCTTTAGTGAGTTAGGCTTATTATTTGTTTAATTATTGAGGTAAAAGATTAACACATTTATATATATTTCAATGAATGTAAAATCGATTCTATTAATTTGTATGAACAATATATACTTCATTAATATTTTTTAGAAACAATTTCCCTAAAGACCTTTCTAGTACTTGCCCAATATTCATAAATAATAAATAATAAATGAAATAAACTATCAATCATGATTATTCCTAACTCCAAAAGGATAAAAAAGGTTTGTGACATCCCTAACTTTAAAAAGAAATCCAAAATTTAGGTTGTAAACGTTTGAACTAACCCTTAAAGTTGTCACTACCCATTAATATGACTCGAAAACATTATTTAACATCAACCACATTAGTATGACTCCAAAACATTATTTAACATCAACCGGCTAAATATCCTTTTGAAATGAATAAATAATTTTGAATAATTAATTTTTAATAAGCGTTCAGTAATATGCATGTCTTTAATTTTGAGCTTTGATAAAATATAATGTCGATCCCCACGACAACCAAAACAGAATTGGTGCTGTCTCGCCGCCGAACATCGACAACGGTCCCGACGCGAACCCGCAGAGAGGAACAGAGGCCTTAAAAGCCTGTATTCCCTATTGTTACGACAGTCGCTCCATTCTTTTTCGCTGCTCTCTGCTGTCAACAGCCCCTGGTAAATATCCATATCCGTAGAGTGATTTGAGGGGAAGCAGAGCTGTTTTCGGATTCTATATGGCGACCCACGGCGTCGAAGAAGAAGAAGAGTTCCCCTACAATGGAGGGGAGTCACCTCCTCCCAGGCACAAGGACTACGATTTTCTCTCGCCCCGCAATTCTAACGACAATGGAGACCATTACAAGGTACCATCCTATTCCCTTCTTTTATAAACCCGTTTCTACCGTATTAAAGTTGATATCAGAGGTTTTATGTAACCCTTGTTCAGCGTTCCGATGTTTGAAAACCTTAATAACCCTAATTGTGAATGCCCCTCTTCGTTTCATCAAAAGAATATTACAGGGCTTGCTGCCAGCAACGTCCTCGCATCCCTAGATGTTTAAATATAGAATCTTTAGTTCCTTCATCCCGCTCTTGAGAACCTCTCTAGGGCGAGCTGTTTTCTTAATTGTTTTAGGTAACCCTAGTTACTACTCACACCACCCCCCACCTAATCGCTTTTGGAAATGGGCTTCTGACCTCAACATGCCTGACTTGCCTGACTTGCAGGAAGAGGTATGCTATAGTTTAACTGATTGCCTGAAATATCAAGGAATGCTGTTAGTTCCCTGATTTCTGCATTTGATCAGCAATATGATGTTTCACTCAAGCTTTTTGATCCACAAGATTATCGACATTGTGATGCAATTCAAAATTGTTCACCACAGGATAGTCGTTGTAACCTTAGTCATCGTGAGAGTTAATCTGATAAACTTATGAAATTTACTGAATCTCGAGCATTTTTGAATTCATTGGCCAGTTTTGACTACAACGGCATGCATTTTTTATTTTATAAAATTCATAAACTAATTCATCAAGGATTTGTTTCCTTTACTTAGAAAACACGCACACACACAACTATATCTATATACCTATATATCTTTTTTTTTCCTTCATATTTTGAAGAACATATTTTGTGCTAATTGTAGTGTATGGTTTTTGCACTTTGCAATGACCATACACCCCCCATGAATATTATTGTGCCCAGTTTATATGACGTATTGGGCATGCCTGAAACCACCTTATGACGATATTAAGGTCCTCCAATTCATCCCAGTGATGGCTCACAGTGCTGAAGCTCCCCCTTTGGATTCCCTTCCTATGGTCTAGACTTGTGATTGAGGTATCCCATTCAATATTAAGCAGCATAGTAGGTCCCCTTAGTATGGACGTTGGTATTTTTCTTCCTTTGTCAAATTGTTGGCTCTAGTAGCCTATTTCGCCAACCCATTCGGGTCATCCCTTGCTAATTGTACCAATCTCGGGCCTTATGCAAAAGTTGGCCTCTTATTAGTTGAGGAGCCTCCTTGGGTTCGCAAATGTCCCTAATCTGTTAGGGCACACTCTTTGAAAGTTTACTTACTCAATTTATTTTTAATCTTGATCGGTATTGGTGCGCTCTCCAAATTGCTACCTTTTCTACTGAGTGGCTTTCATTGTCTTGTGGAATAGAGGTCCATTTTTTCTTGATTTACATGCAATGTGGCTTTGCCCCTCTTGCTATGCTGGATCAAAATTTATAGGTTGTTTATTACAGAGTAAGTACTGTTGAATTTTAGGATAGTTAGGGTTTTGAATAAAAATAAACTTTTAAGAAATTATTTTCACCTCTTTCAACTTTAACACTCACTAAAGATCACTGTATTAAAGTTAAGTTCTAATAATTGCAGAGATACACAGAAAAATCATAACTCAAGTACAACATTAGTGGTAAAAAAAGAAATATTTTAACAAGAATACAAAACTAATTAACAAAAATATTTTAGTTGAAGGAAAGGAAGCTTCCCTATACTCAGAGTTACTTTCAGATCAGACTTTGCCTCTTGGAGGCAAGTCAACAAAATGGAACAAGTCTGGCCCTTATTTGAGGGCATGGACATACCTGAGAGAGAGGCAAGTGCTGAGGAATAGGGTTGGTCAATAAGGGGCAGCAGCTTACAGAGGGTACAAAATATCCAAGATCAAACCCATATTAATAACCAAGACAGTCAACAAGTGTCCAATAGTGAAAGGCAGTCACAAAACTCTCACGAGTCACTATAGTGAAAGGAAGCCTCAAAGAAGCCTATAGCAGTGGACGGCAGCCACCAGGAGGCAATAGGTACCCTCAAACAGCTCCCACAAGCAGTGGCAGCCTACAAACAGGCAGTGGTATCCTAAATACAGTCCACATAAGCAGTTTCAGCCTCCACACAAACAGTGGTGCCCTAAGCACAGTCCACATAAGTTGTAGCAGCCTTCACACAAGTAGTAGAACCCTCAAACCAGCTCACATAGGTAGCAACGGCCTCAACACAAACAACAATATCCTCAGACCAGTCCACACAGGCAGTGGCCCACACAAAACAGACCAAGAAACAGTCCAACAAAGTAGTGGTCCACACAAACAGTCAAGAGACAGTCCAATAAGGTAGAGGCCCACACAAACAGTCAAGATACAGTCCAAAAAGGTAGCATCCCATACAAACAGTCAAGAGATAGTCTAATAAGGTAGCGGTTCTCCAACACAGTCCACAAACAAGCTGTGACTGCCCTACCAGGCTTTAACAGCCTCACAACAGACCTCGACACTCTCATAAGTGACAGTGGCACCCTCAAAACAGGCAGCAACAGCCTTAACAGGGTAGCAGCACCCTCAAACATGGTAGCGACCCTTCCAATCAGTCCACAAACAGGCAGCGGCTGCTCTAGCAGGCTTTAACAGCCTCACAGCAGACCCCAACACCCTCATAAGTGACAGTGGCATCCTCAAAACAGGCAGCAGCAGCCTTAACAGGGTAGCGGCACCCTCAAACATGGTAGCGGCCCTTCCAAACAGTCCAGTCAGTCTCAGGAAGACAAGCAGCAGCACTTTCCATAGTGAAGACAGCCCACGGTTCATACGTGTGAGAGGGAAGCAGGGTAAACGACCTTCAAAAAGGTACAACCCTAAACAATAGAGCAAGAATCAAGAGATTGCCTAAGCACAGGAAGCATAGAAACCCTAGATATCACCCAAACAAGTTTGCTGAAAACCCTAGACAGTCATACAAAAATTCAAGATGAGATATAATGAGGGCTAGGCTTGCTTTTATAGCTTCTCAATGAACTTCTAGAAGGTTCTCCTTCTAATTAGTCATTGAGGTTAGGGCTTACTCAACAAGGTCAAGACGTCATATACTTTAGGAGGGTTACAAATATAAAATATAAATTATTGTTAAGACGTAATAACATAGGGTTAAAGTACCACACTCAAAAGGGGGAGCTAGTACAAGGGACCAACAAGGAAGGGGGGTCAACACAAGACCAAGCCAATACAAGGCTTAACCACAAGTCAAAATGAGGTGCCACAACAAGGTGGGAAGACAACCCCTCTAATCACAAGACAAGGTACAAGACAAGGTGGGAAGACAACCTTTTTACCCACAAATCAACAAGGTGAGAAAACAACCCAACAAGGTGGGAAAACAACCTTTTATCTCTCTCTCTCTCAATGTATGTGGTCAACAAATGTTTCATATAATAACTATAAGTTTTATCATCACCATATAAGGAATGTTTACACTGGATGATGTGATCCTCTGGTCCTCTTGACTGCTCCCAAGGTTAATGCTAGTGACTCCATCAAAGGGTGGCCAGTCCCTTGATGAAACAACCTAGCTCAACCATCTCGAAGACCTAGGATCTCAATTTTTCAAGAATTTGGTGGATCTATATTCAGATATGTGTAGTGTTGCAATATGCAGGTGATGAGGATGTAGACCCATTTCGGGACATGTAGTTGGATCTACTCTACATTATCATATTAGTAGAGTGATTATTGACTAGCATAGATCCATTTTAAACTTGGGTCTATCAAGCACCGAGAGGGATCCAATTTCTTCAGGTGTACATTTTTTTACCATTTGGATCCCTCTCGGTACTTGATAGATCTGGGTTTAAAATGGATCTGTGCTAGTTTAATTTTTTTATATTTTATTTAAGTCGATATGTAATTTATATTTTTCATTTTTTATTTTTTAATATTTTTTTTTTATGTCAGCTAGCATAACGTGACTAACGTGACAGGATCTCCCCCTTACTGGGTTGGAGAGCACCTCGCTACTCTCGGTGCAATTAAACATTTATTTTTGTATTATCCTTTTTGTAAGAGGCATCATGATTTTAGATTTTTAAAATTATGAATGACGGGTATAAGAGTATCATTATATGCATGCGAATTTTTTTTTTTATTAGCTATAACTCAAGTTCTAATGTTGTGGTTCCTGAATGGTTTGGATTCTTAACTCTGACTTTTATAATTTAAATTATAAAAATATTTATAGTTTTTTGTACTTGCTGTTCCCCATCATATCCAGATCCCAAATTTTAAAAATTCTGGTGGATCTGTTTAACATTAATTATTCACAGTTCAATTCGTAAATGGGAAAACTTATCTTTAAAATGTTAGTTATACTTATTAAACAATTTGTCAATATCTTATTTATTTTCCAACTTTATATAAAATATGAGAGATATTAGTACTTTGGAATATTTTCCCTTGGTATGTTTCTTGTTTTTTTTTGGTTGACAAAAATGGATATGTTATAAATTATAAATCAGCGCTGGAACCACTGAAAAAGATACAAAATCTGGTTTATGCAAAACCAGAACAGCAAGTGCCTGCAGATTCCACTTCAATCTTGCTTGGCAAACTTTCCAGTCAAAACAGAACCATGCCTTTTAAGGTGGGAAAACTAAACATAAGTGCAGATTTACAGAAAGCTCATTTCTGCCTAAAATCATTGATTTATTAGTGGCTTGATCCGCCATATCATTTAACTCACGCAGGATATGAAAAATTTCTATCCGTCGAAAGGTCTTAGAGATGGAGTTAATTTTTTTAAGTTTTGAGCAGCGTAGCCAACCTTAAATTTCGGCATTGACTTGCCACATTCATTGCTTGGATTATTGAACGAGAGTCTCCAAAGACCATGGCTTCATCAACTCTTTTATCTTTCAGCTGCTTGAGTCCTTGCCATAGCCCATAAGCTTCGGCCATATTGTTGGAATCCTCCCCTATATTTCAGTAGTATTCAGTTTCGATTTTCCCTTCCAGGAAAATGATGACCCCTCCCCCTCCCGCAATCCCTGGATTCCCCTTTGAAGCTCAGTCAAAAAACAATTTAAAAATTTTCCTCTCTTTCAGCGAATTCTCAAATTGAAATTTATCAAATCTTATTTCCCAATTTTCCAAATGTTTTTTGGCCAATCTGTATTGGTAGAGTAGTTGAAGTTTTGCAACCAATTAATTTTGTTATCAGTCAGGTTGGCTTTGTTTTTAGGGACCACCATGACATTTACTATTTCTCCCATTAGAGCTTGCGCCTTGGTTACTATTTTCCATGTAGGTTGAGCTTTATCATGGATAATTCTGAGGTTGCGTTCAATCCAGATGCACCGGCAGATGATTTTTGGTAACTTTAGTCAACATTTTTTAAATCCTTTTTTCTGATCCAAGTCTCCATTGTACGCCTTCTCCCAGTTGATAAAACACTGCTGGATGTTGCCCGACAATTGAATCGCGTCCAACCATGGACTTGTCATCTGTTTCCACACGTTACTGGCATAGGAGCGTTCAAAGAACAAATGTTGGATGGTCTCACTGTCTTCAGAGCACAATGGGCACCGAAAGGGTCCCACGAAACCTCCCCTCTCTAAATTATCTCCGGTGAGAATCCTCCCGTGTACTAGCGTCCAAGAAAACAGATCGATCTTGGGCAATGTTTTATTTTCTCAGAGTCTTTTCCAGATCGATGGGTTACTTGGCACAGTTGGAAACACAGAGAGCACCTTATATCCATTAGTCGATGTGTATGAGCCGGAGCTGCATCCCCATCCATGGCAATCTCTCTCGTCGCTATGATCTCTCCTTCCCTTGGCCAGCGACGCTGAGCCTGACAAATGATCTAGCAGCTGACTTTTTTCTCCTTCGAGATATGCTGGGCACTCTGGCAAGAACCATCCAATCCAACGATGTGGTGGATCGACGTTCCAAATTGAGATATCTCACAGCGTGCTAACTCCCTGCATGTCCATCCAATTTTTATCTCCTGGGAGTGAGGGAGGTGGCTTCCCAAGAATTGTGTCCTTCCAAAAGTTTATTAGTTTACCATTGCTTGGAATCCAATGGAGCTCTTCTTTGAACCTGGGTAGCGCCTTCTTGGAGATGGAAAAAATGGGAGAACCTTGCTTGTTCTGTGGCTCAATGTCAAGACACCGGAGTCTCGAACTTGAGAAGTATTTGTGCTTAATCACCTGACTGCTCCAGGAGGGCTTTTTATCTATCATATTCCAAAGCAGTTTAGCTCCCATTGCCAATTTTTGGATCTTCAGATCTCTAATCTGCAGTCCTCCTTCCATCCGAGACATTTTAATTTTCTTCCAGCTGATAAGAGCAAATTTTTTCTCTCCATCATTTTCCCTCTTTCCCAGAGGAAAGTTCTCAGCAGGCTTTTTATTGTTGCAAGAGTTTTGGAAAGAGCCAACAGTAAAGAGCACTGGTAGAGAGGATAGCTGTTCGGAACCGCTTTAATTATTACCATTTTCCTTGCCAGATTTAACTAAGCTGCTCCCCAATCTAGTATTTTTTTTGACTTTTTCTATTAGTGGATTCCAGTTCGAGCTTTTGGGTTTAGCTTTGAAGATTGGGACCCCCAGGTACTTAAATGAATCCTAGCTAGTCACTCCTTCAATTCTTAGAATACGGGAGATTCTCGACATCTCCCTTGGATTAATATTCCAGCTATAGATCGAGCTCTTCCTTAGATTAAGCTTACTTCCCGAAGCTTGGCAATAGCGATCCATGTCATTCTTGAATCTTCTTGCTATGATTTGGCTAGCGCCTTCGAGTAGGATTGTATCATTAACAAACTACACATGGTTGATGTCTTTTGTTCCCCGAGCCATCCTGATGCCAAAAAGCTCTTGATCCCTCCTAGCTTGTTCAAGTTGAAGACTAAGTATCGAAGCTTGGATTGCATAGAGCAATGGTGAAAGCGGACATCCTTACCTCAGTCCTTGCGGGGCTTGAAAGAAGGTTCTCGCCCTTCCATTAATAAGCTGGGCAATCCAAGGTTTATTGATGCAGGTTTTGACCCAATTGATGAAGCTTGGGTCAAATCCAAATCTTAGCATTACTTGGTAGAGAAAGGAATGATAGACTCTGTCAAAGGCGTTGGCTAAGTCTATTTTCACCACCATTCATTTTTCACCATTCTTCAGGCTGGAATGGATTGCCTCTTGGACCAAAATGATATTGTCCTTGATTCTCCTGCCTTTAATGAAGCCTCCTTGGTTCTCAGGCATGATATATGGCAGGATTTTTTTTAATCTTCTGGCCATAATTTTAGTGATTATCTTATATCCAATATTGCATAAAGAAATGGGTTGGAACCTATTAAAAGAAGTGGCATCCTTCTCTTTGGGAATACGTGCTAGAAATGTCGAATTTGTGCTACCACTGATTTTTTCACACCTTTGAGATTTTATCACCATTTTAAATATATCTTTTTGAACAATTTCCCAGCACACCTTAATGAAATTTACATTGAAACCATCCGTCCTGGTGCCTTGTCATCCTCCATGTCATCCACTGCATCTTTTATTTCCTCCATCGTGACCCTTTGAATCAATCTTTCGTTGTCCTTTCTTTTGACAATCCATGGGACTAAATCCATAAGATCGTTATCTGAATTGGAAATTGGCTTTGCTGTATAGATTTCGTTGAAGTGACGAGTTACTTCCGCTTTGATTTTCCCAAAGTCTTGGATAACTTGATTTTGGACATGAATATCATGCACAGTTTTAAAATTCTTCCTTGCCTCTGCTTGTTTATGAAAGAATCCAGTGTTTCGGTCCCCATCTTAAAGCCAACGACACCTAGCTTTCTGTCTCCACAGTTCTGCCCCTTGCCTGCAGGCAACGTGTAGATCATTTTGCAGTTTTATTTTCTTTTTTTAGATCCTCCTTAGAGATTTGACTGGTTTCCATTGCGATCTGGTGGGACTCTAGTAGTAGCACTGCTTTAACTTGTTTTTTGATTTGGTCTTTCAATCGATTTTGCCCAAGTCTTGAGTGCCTTCTTTACTTTTCTTAATTTTTCTTCCCAGACAAAAAATGGAGAGCCCGTGACCGGAGCTGACCATGTATCTGCAACTATTCCCAAGAAATTCTTGTGGGCGACCCACAGCGGGCTGAATCTAAAGGGAATTGGACCGAGATTCTCATCATTCCTCATCTTGAGCATTATCGGCTTGTGATCTGATCCCCCAAATGGCAAGATTTTGGAAGAAGGATTCAGTCCCAGAAGGAGGAAGGAGTCTTGGACCAAAAATCTATCCATCCTGGTGGCTATATGCCCTGGCCCCAGTCTCTTATTATTCTAGGTGTATTTTCCTTTAGAGGGAATGACATTATGATCTCATCAACATGCTCCCTTATGGGATCTCTTACCAATGACCCTCCTCTTTTTTCAGCTTGGCTTAAAATGATATTTAGATCTTTGGCTAGAATGACGTTGCCCTACAGATTGCTCCTTTCATCTTGGAGAAGATTCCAACAAAGTTTTTTTCAGCATATGAGGCAGGAGCATAAATATTAAAGAGTCTTACCTGGATTTTAGTTTCTTTCTGCAGCAGCGTAGTGAGAATCCAGTGAGAGCTATGCTTGATTTTAGCTACTTCGAATTTTTGATCATCCCATAGCGATCCAATTCCTCCGGAGGCTCCCCTTGAACTGATTGCAGTCCCTCCTCCTTTCTTCTAGAATTTTGCACTAACCTGGAGAAATGCATCTTTCTCCATCTTGGTCTCTTGGATCTATAAGATGTCTGGCTGGGCTAATAAAATTAAATCTTTCATAGCTTTTTCCGTAACTTTACTGCCTAGACCTCTACAGTTTCAGGAGAGGACCTTCAATAGTTACTTGTGGTAGACGAGGGCACCCCTTTCTGGAATTGCCCTTGTTGACGAGTGTTTCTGGTATTTCGAAGTAGCTTTTCCAATGTTAATTGGGATCCTTGCAGCTTGTCCTTGTATGTGGCTTGCTCCCTCACTTCTTTGGTCGATTTTCTTCCTCTTGCCTTCTTCTTGCTTGGCGTAGCCATCTCGATTTCCCCTTCCTCCTCTTCGTCTTCCTCTGTGTCTGATTCCTCCTCTGTTTTTTCTTGATTTCCACCTCCTTTTACCACCTCTGCTCCTGAATTTGACTGGATTATAGAGGCAAAATCTTTCTCGGATTGGTTTGATAGAGCAACTTCTTTTTTTGGTTCCTTATTCTCTCCATTGCTGGATTTCTCTTCTGTAACTTTAGTTTCATCCCTCGTCTCATTGTCCTTTTGTATTTCCTGACTTCCTTCCGGAGAGGTTTTTCTTGATGCATTTTTTCCCCTTCTTTCCTTTGCACTTCTCCGCTTTTTGATTTTGTCTTGGTCCTCTTTACTGTTTGCCATCCTTCCTCCTTGTTTGCTGGATCTCCTGCTTTTGTGGGCAGTTGCAGTAGAAGTGCCCGTATTCATGGCACCCTCTGCACTTGAATGGCGGCTGCTCGTAGTCTAGTTTTTGATAATGATACCAGTTTCCAACTGTTAGTTTTATTGCCTTCGGTAATCCAACTTCTAGGTCCACCTCCACATAGATGTGAGCACATGCATATTGATCTTTTGGGCTTTCCATGTCGATATACTTTCCCAGGGTGTTCCCAATTGCTTGGAGCGATTTTGGGTTCCATTAGTGCATAGGTAGGTTTGGAAGCCTAACCCACATTGGGACGGCTTTGGGGGTATCTGCCTTGGGATCAAAATCCATCGTCCAGTTGTTCAGGTAAAGGTCTTGCAGCCCCATGAAGTAGGGTCCATTTCCGAAGATTAGGTCCTTGTCATCCTTGGATTCAAAGTTGAATAAGAAATACCCTCGGCCTACTGAATAAGATGCAACGTTTTTCGAAATCAGAGGTCTCCAGTTCCTCTGAACCCAATTTTCGGTGGTTTTAGGCGATGGCCAGAGTCCAGTGAATTGGCCTATCAACGCTCGATCTGCCAACGAGAGTGCCACGCGAATAGTGTCCTCCGGCTGTAGAGCAACTACTAGTACATCCTTGATTCGCTTCATGAATTTCAGAGGGGCTCCCTTAGCAACCCTCTTGCTTTGAGCAGTGACTAGTTTCTCGAAAACTTTTGATAATGGGGCAGGGGGCGGCTCTCCACCCACCTCAACCACCATTGGAACTGCACACGCCTCTCAACCCCAGGCGAAGACCCCTATGCTAGCTTTGGATCCATATCTGCAATCAGATCTGCAACACGATGATTCTAATGGCCAGAACTAGCTCGGTTTCAGATCTGGATTGGATCTGCAAGAGATCGTTGCCTAGGGATTGTCGGCAGAAGTCGAGAGGGCTTCCTCGTTGGCCATGTCGGTTGCTGATTGCTGTGCAGGTTGGCTAAGGATCCAATCCAGGTGTCTGGAGAAGATTCATATATATATGATATGTTTTTTGTTAAGTGTTCTAGTAAAGAACATTTTAAGTGTTCTTGATATTGATAGTCATTTTAAATAATTCTTCCTGTAGTTGGAAATGTATTTTTTTTGTTTAATATAAAACACTTTGAGGAGATGTGTACCCATGCAGAACACTCTTTTTCTTCTTTGTAGAATGTGCCAAGCTGGATTGTTTTCCATTTTCTTAGAATGGCTATTTTGCAAAGATTTTTCTTGTTCACTGTCCAGTGCATTCTTTCAAAAGTAAGAAATTTTGTTACTCTGCTCCATTTGTTGCGTTAATAGATTCTTCCAGCCATTCTTAGGCAGTTATGGTGGCTTTTGGTTGGTTGGCACCCAATTAATAACTTTTTTGATAGTCGTTCTCGACTGTGGAAACTGGTTGAGGCAATTGCAGAAATGTACCTTCCATTGTGGGTTGATATGGTTTGTAATATATCTAGAGTTTTGGCAATGCTACATACCTACTTATCTATCTGGCTCTAAATTGGATTTGTTTTCCATAAGCATGTCATGCTTCCATGCGCTAAAACTCCCAATTAAACCTTTTGCTCTTCTATTTATGGTAATATGAAAGTTTGGCTTACTTATTCCAGCAAAGGGCTCATGTCTTTGGCCTTCATCTTTACACTTCCATGAGTAGGATTTCGAAATGCAGTAGGCTTGGAAACTTCTCCCTATATTTTCATTTTCTTACTCAATATTTTCTAAGAGGAGATGTGTACCCATGCAGAACACTCTTTTTCTTCTTTGTAGAATGTGCCAAGCTGGATTGTTTTCCATTTTCTTAGAATGGCTATTTTGCAAAGATTTTTCTTGTTCACTGTCCAGTGCATTCTTTCAAAAGTAAGAAATTTTGTTACTCTGCTCCATTTGTTGCGTTAATAGATTCTTCCAGCCATTCTTAGGCAGTTATGGTGGCTTTTGGTTGGTTGGCACCCAATTAATAACTTTTTTGATAGTCGTTCTCGACTGTGGAAACTGGTTGAGGCAATTGCAGAAATGTACCTTCCATTGTGGGTTGATATGGTTTGTAATATATCTAGAGTTTTGGCAATGCTACATACCTACTTATCTATCTGGCTCTAAATTGGATTTGTTTTCCATAAGCATGTCATGCTTCCATGCGCTAAAACTCCCAATTAAAGCTTTTGCTCTTCTATTTATGGTAATATGAAAGTTTGGCTTACTTATTCCAGCAAAGGGCTCATGTCTTTGGCCTTCATCTTTACACTTCCATGAGTAGGATTTCGAAATGCAGTAGGCTTGGAAACTTCTCCCTATATTTTCATTTTCTTACTCAATATTTTCTAAGAATGGCTGAGTTGCTTATGAGATGCACATCTCTCAATCCTTTCTCAAGATTTCTTCATTAATATTTTTAATTACGATTCTGCTAAAATTCACCTATTAACATTGAAACCTTTTTCATATGAATATATAAGAAGCAACTCTTATTTTTTGTTTCTCAATGGATCAAAAGCAAGCCTTACTATCCATTCTCCATTTGTGTTAATTTTGTATGTTACCCCATGTCTTATAATTTTTTTAATTTAAGTCATCTAAAGCTATATTTGTTGTAGGCTTTTTGTTTGCCAATCATGTGTACTATGTTGATTGTGTTGAAAATAGGATTGTAGTCCTCATATTTGGCCATGATTGATCTTACTGTAATGGGGAAAGCACTTTTGAGTTGGGTATTTATACAACCATGCTTGTATATGTCTTTCATTCAATTGAATCATTCCTTGTTTTAACACTGTGAATTGCCAAAGGGTGTTGATGTATTTGTAACTTCGAAAGATATTTTGATGTATATTATTATTATATGTTGTTGTACCCCCATTGGGGATGTGTGTTACCCCTTTACGGGATGTCTAAATTGTGTCTAGACCTTGAGGTACAACCTCCATTGTAAGTCGGGGGTGTAACATCATGTAATATGTACTTGTAGTCTCTCTAGGAGAAATGGGCCTTATGTGAGATGACATGTAGGCTTGAGTCTTATGTTTGGTCAGTGACTTGAAAGGGTGTAAATAGGGAGGTGCTCTCCCTCATTCATACACACCTCACACTCTCAAGCTCGCATGAGAGAGAGAGAGACAATCAGAGGAGGAGAGATAGATAGCTGTTGAATACTTCTTATTACTGCTTTTGATCATCTTACTATTTTGAGGAAGTTTGCGGGGTTTTCTCCTTTATGGTTTCCCCGATGAAAATCTTCGTGTCTCGTGTATCTTTTATATCTTATGCATCTTGTTGTACTTGTTATTCTTTCAGATAACGATCCTAGATAATCTAATCAGATCTTAGGAAAAACTAACATGGTATTAGAGCCTCTTTGAAAGAAGGCATTGTGCAATTGTGGAACTAGGTTTTCCAAGTTGAAGGTGTTCTCTCCACAGAGCATCAAGCAAAGAGGGCTAGGCTAACTCGCCTCAGTAGGGCGCATCTTTTAGTGGAAACGGTTTTTGAATCGGAGAAGTTTCATTTTTGACCCTGTCACTAGTGTCGGTAGGAACTATGGCATCAAGTATCGGAGGCTTTCCACCTCAGTTTTCAGAAAGTGACCTAACTGAGCAAGTCGCCTTAAGGAGGCGCACATCTTTTTGTCCAAATAGAATTCCCAAATCCAAGTTTGGAAAATTAGGGTTTTTCTTACAAACCCTAGGTCAACCTGCTTCGGAACATGGTTAGACACCTCAAAATCGGTAAGATCCAAATATTTACTATTTCCATTTGAGGTTCTCATTTTGAAAAGATGACTCACCATACTCAGCTTGAGGACAAGCTTTGAGGGGCTAATAACTTCCGGGCATGGAAGTACAAGATCTCCCTGATCCTTGAAGAAGATGACTTGGATCAGTTTATCTCTGGAGACGTTCCAGAACCAGAGGGAGATGAGGCTAAGGCTGCTCATAAGAGAAGCATGGCTAAGGCTAAGAGAATCATTGCAGATTCTATCAAAGATCAACTCATCCCCCATGAGTCTGCATTCAAGACACTGAAGGAAGTATATGATGCTTTGGCAAAGATGTTTGAAGGGAAGAACATCAACCGAAAGATGACTTTGAGGAACCAACTAAAGAATGTGAAGATACAGAACTTCGAGACTATATAGTCTTACTTCATAAGGGTTGCTCAAATAAAAGAACAACTTGAAGCAGTTGAAGAGAATGTCGAAGGAGAAATTATAATGACTACCCTGAATGGTCTCCCTAGATCATGGGACTCGTTCATTCAAGTGATTTGTGCAAGAAGGAAGTTGATCTCTTTCAGCAGACTTTGAGAAGAATGTGCACAAGAAGAAGCTAGACTTGTGAGAAGAGAAGAAATGATGGGAGCAACTAATGATCAAGCTCTCGCAGTTTACACCAGAAGAACTTCAAGAAGGAGAAAAAGGAGAACTTTCATCACAACAAAAAGAAGGACAAGAAACCGAAGAAGACCAAAAGAGATCTTTCAAATGTTCGATGTTATACTTGTGATGAAAAGGGACACTTGTTGGCAAGAGATTGTCCCATCCAGAAAAAGAGACACCATGCTCATATTGTTGAAGATGATGAACCAACAAACAAAAGATTCAAACGAGAGAAAGATGATTCAGATGAAGAGTATGTGCTAATCACAACACGTATTGGCACTATCACACATGGAAGCAATGATTGGCTCGTGGATAGTGGAGCTTCCAAACACATGACGAGATTCAAGGAATCATTCGTCAATATGTCTGAAATGAGCCACCTCGCAAGGTGAAACTAGGGGATGATTATCAATACCCCATAAAAGGGAGTGGCGAAGCTTCATACAAGCTTGACTCTGGGAAATCCTTAAAGATGAAGGATGTGCTATATGTTCTAGGATTGAAGAAGAATCGTCTCTGCATATCTGCATTAGATGCAAAGGGAATTAGGGTTGCATTTGTCGATAGCCAAGTTCTGATGTGGCCCAGAAGAAAGACAATAGAGGATGCACCAGTGATTGGAGAAGAAGATGGAGGCTTGTACAAGTTGAAGGGACAACTTGAACGAGCATTGGTTCATGAGTCGATTGAACCAAATGAATTGTGGCACAGAAGGCTTGCACATGTGCACTACAGAGCACTATCGATGGCAAGCAAAGCAGTCTCAGGATTGTCAGAGATCCAAGCAAAGCATGAAGGCATTTGCAAAGGATGTGCAAAAGGAAAGAATGCAAAAGAAGACATTTCCCAGTAGTGTGAGCAAGGCTAAAGGAATATTGGAGATAGTACACTCGGATGTATGTGGACCTATGTCTTCTAGATCATTAAGCAGGTATGTGTACTATTTTTCCTTTATAGATGATTTCTCATGTAAGACTGATATATTTCTTGAAAGAGAAAAGTGAAGTTTTTGGTAAGTTCAAGGAATACAAAACCTTGGTCGAGAACCAGACAAATAGGAAGATCAAGATTCTACGGTCAGATAATGGCGGCGAGTTCACTTCGGAAGAATTCAAGGAACTCTGCAGAGAAGCTAGGATTAAGAGGGAGTTGAGCACTCCATACAATCCTCAGCAGAATGGGGTTGTAGAATGAAAGAACCAGACCATAATGGGAGCAAGAGCAATGTTGCTCGACCAAGATCTTCCTATGCACCTTTGGGTGGAGGCAGCAAGAACAGTTTTGTATGTATAACACCGTACTCCTCATCGAGTACTTGACAACAAGACTCCCGAAGAGGCTTTCTCAGGAGTAAAACCAGAAGTCAGCCATTTGAGAATATTTGATTGCCCGGTGTACATACATGTCCCAAAGGAGAAAAGGACCAAGCTCAATCCTTCTGGGAGGAAGGGTGTATTCGTAGGATATAGTGATACATCAAAGGCCTGTCGAATATACTTCCCAAGATTCAAGAAGATCGACATCAGTAGAGATGTAACCTTTGATGAAGACTCGACATACTTCAGATCTAGGAGGACTCCTATCCAGGAAGTCGAGGAACCTGAAGAGATGAGAGTCCGAGACATGGACATTGGCGAAGCAATTTCAGAAGACCCTAAAGATTATGACATGACAGAACCACAAGAATCGGTAGAAACATTCCTTGAGAAGGACTCCCACAAGAGGAAACCAGCATGGGCACGGGAGCTCTTACGAGAAGTTGAAAGGTATGGCGTTCCAGAGGGAATACATAGAGATAGAAAGAGGGCAAATCCCTACAACAGCTATGTGGCCTTGTTGTGTGACATCATTGATAAAGAGCCTTCAACATATGAAGAGGCTGCAGAAAAGAAAGAATGGAAGAATGCGATGATCGAGGAATATCAGTCGATCATGAAGAATGATTTCTGGGAGGTTGTTGCGAGACCGGAGAAGAAGTCTGTCGTGACTTCAAAGTGGATCTACAAGATCAAGCATGCTGTAGATGGCATCATTGAGAAACACAAAGCAAGGTTCGTAGCACGAGGCTTTTCACAGAAAGCAGGCATAGACTACGAAGAAACATTTGCACCCGTGACGAGGTACACTTTCGTAAGGACCATACTTGCTTTGGCAACAGTTATGAAATGGAAAGTACACTAGATGGATGTCAAGACAACTTTCTTGAACGGTGTAATCGAGGAGGAAGTGTACCTGGAACAACCATTGGGATTTGAGACACATGATAGGAGGACCCATGTATGCAAATTGAAGAATGCCTTATATGGTTTGAAACAAGCATCGAGGACATGGTACGACAGGATTGATATCTTTCTGATGAGCTTGAGCTTTACCAAGAGTAAAGCAGATTCCAACCTCTACTTCAAGGTGGAAGACAAAAGACCAGTGATACTCCTGCTATATGTCGATGACTTGTTTCTAACAGGCAATGAGGAACTCTTTACAAATGCAAGGAGGAGACTTGCTACAAAGTTCGAGATGAAAGACCTAGGTATGATGCACTACTTCTTAGGGATGGAAGTATGGCAGAGTGCAGATGGAATCTTCCTTGGGCAAGGGAAATATGCAGTGGAGATTCTGAAGAGATTCATAATGTTGGATTGTGCAAGGCGATGGCCACACCTATGGCATCTAACTTGAAGCTTCTGAGTGATGCTTCATCCGAGAAGGTTGATGCCACGATGTATCATGAGATGATTGGCTCATTGATGTATTTGACAAATACGAGACCAAACATATGCTTTGCGGTGAACACCCTCAGCCAGTTCTTGACGGATCCGAGACAGGTTCACCTGATAGTGGTAAAGCATGTTCTGAGATACCTAAAAGGTACAGTGGATTATGGGCTCAAATATGATGCAAATTTGAAGATCAACCTACACGGTTATGTTGATTCGGACTGGGAAGGTAGCGCCACTGATAGGAAGAGCACCTCAGGTTGCTGCTTCAGTTTGGGATCTAGCATGATCTCTTGGTTCAGCAGGAAGCAATCATGTGTGGTGCTGAGTATAGTCGAGGCAGAGTATGTTGCCGCTTGCTTGGCTAGTTGCGAGGCAGCGTGGCTGCGAAATCTACTGTCTGACTTATTTCATCTCCAGTTTGATGTGACTTGCATCTTTTGGGACAATTAGAGTTGCGTGAAGCTGTCGGAAAACCCAGTGTTCCATGACAAGTCGAAGCACATTGAGATCAAGTTCCACTATATCAGGGATATGGTGCAGAGAGGAGTAGTGAAGCTCCAGTACGTGGCAACAAAAGAGCAGATAGCTGATGTGTTGACCAATCTTGTTGCGAGAGTGAAGTTCGAGTACTTCAGAGAAAGACTTGGTGTGATCCAGATCGAGATCCTTGAGAGAGGGAGTGATGTGTTCTAGCATAGCTAGAAAGACAGGTTGTCTGAGCGTAACATCCTGGCGAAATTTGTAGGTTGCTTAGACGTAATCAATCTTGCAGGTTATCCTTGGATGTAACATCCTGGCAAAGCTCGTAGGTTATCCTTGGATGTAATCAGTCCTGATACAAAGCATATTATCTCACATGGGAAATGAGACAGGTTATCTAAGCGGGAAAAATCTTGGTGTAGCAGGTTGCTCGGATGTAATCAGTCCTGTGATGGGTTATCCGAATGTAAATACTGAGCCCTGGCGTGGTACGCAGGTTATTTGGATGTAATACGCCTAGTGGGTTGTCCGAGTGTAAATACTGAGCCCTGGTGTGGTACATAGGTTACTCGGACGTAATATGTCGCGAAGGTTATCTGAATGGAAATGATCCTGGACGCAGGTTGTTCAGATGTAATACCTTGAGGTTGACCAAAAGAACGTAAAAGGTCCTGGTGTAGCAAGTTGTTGGGTCGTAATTAGTCCTACCATATATATGAGATATATGAAGTTCCCATGTTGAGATGATAAGGTCTTGAAGCACGAGGAGGTGCACCTAGGCGGTTCTTTTGATAGAACACGTGTTGACCGTAGATGCTTTGTTTGTTTGTTGTTTTGTCGTGTGTAGGACAAAACAAATGATTTGGATACGACAAGATGAAGGTAGAAGACGTAGGATCTTTCCGTGGCAACGTGAAGAAGATCCTGGACAGATTCTATGTGAAGGCTTGCTCGAGATGTGATGAAGACCTCGCAGAGTACTAGGCCTACATCCAACATGAAAAAGGGTTGGCACTGTAGAAACTTCTGATGATAGATAGTATGGTACGATGATCAAAATTATAAGAAGATGATGGCAGCAGCTATGATGAAGACCTGATCAAATGTGTTGATGACTATGTAGAGAGAGAATACCTTCCTAGTTAAGAGGGAGTGTTGATGTATTTGTAAATTTAGAAGATATTCTGATGTATATTATCATTGTATGTTGTTGTACCCCCATTGGGGATGTGTGTTACCCCTTTACGGGATGTCTAAAGTGTGTCTAGACCTTGAGGTACAACCTCCATTGTAAGTTGGGGCAATAGTCCCCAATGTAACATCATGTAATATGTACTTGTAGTCTCTCTAGGAGAAGTGGGTCCCATGTGAGATGACATGTAGGCTCGAGTCTTATGTTTGGTCAGTGACTCTAAAGGGTATAAATAGGGAGGCGCTCTCCCTCATTTATACACACCTCATACTCTCAAGTTCGCATGAGAGAGAGAGAGAGTCATAGGAGGAGAGATAGATAGCTGTTGATACTTCTTATTACTGCTTTTGGTCATCTTACTATTCTGAGGAAGTTTGCGGGGTTTTCTCCTTTATGGTTTCCTCGGTGAAAATATTTGTGTGTCGTGTATCTTTTATATCTTTATGCGTCTTGCTGTACTTGTTATTCTTTCAGATAAAGATTCTAGATAATCTAATAAGATCTTAGGAAAAACTAACAAAGGGAACCTATCAAGTATTTTGCTCTCTCTTGTGCTTGGGTTTTTCTCTCTCTAGTGCACTTGTTCTTAGTTTATTTGCACTCTTAAGTGTTGTGCTTCCCTGGTGTGATATATCTTCAAGTGTTGTGCCGCCCTAGTGTTGGTTATTTCTTATTTTATTATAGAATTAGGGTTTGTGTTGGTTTGATATTCTTTCCCTATCTCATGAACTTCAATATGGTATCAAAGTGGGAGTGAATTTCACTCAATTTTGTTGTTGATCTAAAGATTTTTGGCTAATGGCATTGCTTAGGGCTTCTTTGTGATTGTGGAACTAAGGTTTTTGTATTATCTCGTTTTCTAGGGTTTAAACCCTCCTTCAAGGCCAACACCCTCTTAGGTCTATCAAGGTGAACTTTTGAAGACTTCATTTTTCTTCATATCGAGGTTACTTCTTAGTGCTATTGTCGAACCTAATGGACTCAATGTGGAAGTTTGCATGATTAAACATGGTTAGTTATAATATTTGGATAGATCAAATGATTGCCCTGCTTTGGAGTAAGGGTTTGCAAATGCACTTGGAGAAACCCCCTCCTCTTAACATTGATGCAATCAATGACCTTGTAATTGTGATGAAAGATGAAGCTCTAGGGCTAATCACTCTATATGTTGAGCAAAATTTGGTTCATCACACCAAGGACAACAAAAGCGCGAAGGAAATCTATGATACCTTTAAGACAATCTTTAGAATAGTGAATTCCACTTAGGTCAATAGACTCAAAATTGAGCTTTCTAATCTCAAAATGGGTGCCTTTAACAATATTGAGTAGTATATTCCAGGTTTAAGAACCTAAAGCCTAACATCATTACACTTAGGAGGAAAGGCGAAATGAAATTCAGAATATGTAAGTGTTTTTTTGAATAATGTCCCTAGTGTTCAAATCTTTTTCCATCATATTATTTCTCTATTTATGAAGAATTACAAGACCCCTTCTCTTGAGGAGATTTTCTCTAATCTTATCTCACATCCCAAAACATTGAGAAAAATGGGAGAATTACCCCTTCGAGATTAGGCTCATTCAAAAGCTATCTTTGCACCTTTTAAGCATGAGTTCAAGAAAGCTAAGGGTGGAATCTCAAACTCCAAGAAAAAGAAGCTCATATGTAGTGCTTTTCATAGGCACACCTTTAAATCTTCGATTTCTCGTCTGCAAAAGATTGAAGAGTTTAAAAAACAAACAATTTGTGATAAGTAGCATCTCGATGATATTGTTGGATCCTATGATCCTATCATTGTACACACCTAGTTGTGCACTTCACCTACCAATTCTATTCATAGTAATGTTTTTGATTCTGGAGCTACTAGGCATATGACTAAGCATCAACACCTCCTCTTCAATTATTGACAACAACTCATTGGAGAGAAATTGGTGATTGGTAATAACTAAACCGTACTATTTTCATGATATGGTGATGTCATCATCAACACACACCTCCAAGTTTGGAACTTCATGTTTTAGGTGTTGGACCAAATATTTTTTCTATTTACTACATCACCCAATGGGTTGTAATTTATAAAGGACATGAATGGTGGTTTTAATGTGGTTTCCTTAGGATATTGTGATGAAGCATATAACATGTACAAGCTGGGGAAGACCCCTTCTTCCTTGGAACAAAAAAGATTTGTTGCTATGGTAGCCAATCTTGATGACACCAACATATTGTGGCATCAATGTTTGAAACCTTGGGTCTTTGTGACACGAGTCCTTTACTCATGGCAATGTTTGAAACCTTGGGTCTTTGTGACACGAGTCCTTTACTCATGGTTGATGATCTTCCATAGATAGAACCACTTAGTGGTCTCTGTGAAGGGGTGTGTTGGGAAAACACCATCAAGAATCATTTCGTAAGGACAAAGCGATGCAAGCTTCTTAACCTCTTTAGTTGGTTCTTAGTGGTTTTTGTGGGCTACGACCACTCATTCTCTTGGGGGAGGTAAGTACTTCATCGAATTTATTGATGAATTCTCTTGCTTCCTTTGGATATACACCATTCAATCCTAAGGATGAAGCTTTTGGGAAATTCAAAGTATTTGAGTCATTAGCGGAAAATCAATTCAAGAAAAGGATCAAGTGTATAAGCACTAACAATAGAAATAAATATATTGACAATGATTTCAAAGCAATTTTTTTTCTCATGGCATCTCTTGGTAGAGCATTGTTCCCTACACTCCAAAACATAATAGAGTAGCTGAATAAACATATGAGTCTTTTGTGTGTTTGCAATATATTTGTTGTCTACGAATGATTGATTATCTTCCGTAGATTGAACCGCTTAGTAGTCTTTGTGAAGCGTATGTGTTGGGAAAACACTATCAAGAATCCTTTCCCAAGGACAAATCCAGCTGAGTTTTTAGTCTCTTGAGTTGGTTCATAGTGATATTTGTGGGACCGTGGCCACTCGTTTTCTTTGGGGATAAGCACTTCCACACTTTCGATGATGATTTCTCTAATACCTTTGGGTATACTCCATTGAACCCATGGATGAAGCTTTTGGGAAATTTATAGAATTCAAATCATTAGTAGACAATCAAAGGAAGAAAATATAGACAATCAAAGCAAGAAAATAATTGATGGTGGAGGTAAATATACTGACAATGATTTCAAAACATTTCTCATTTCTCATGGCATATCTTGGTAGAGCAGTGTTCTTTACACTTTATAGCAAAATGGAGTAGCTTAATGAACATGAGTTCTCTGCACACAGCTGATGATCTTCTACAAGTTGAACCAATGAGTTGTGTCTTTGGGGTGTGTGAGCTAGGGAAACACCACCGAGATTCCTTTTCTAAAGTCAAAGCAATGCAAGCTTCTCAACCTTTTGAGTTGGTTCATAGTGATATTTTTGGGGCTATGGTTGTTGTTCATTCTCTTGGGAGAGTTAACTACTTCCTCAACTTCATTGATGATTTTCCTGCTTCCTTTGGATCTAATCCTCTCAATCCAAGAATGAAGCTTTTGGGAATCCAAAGAGTTCAAATATTGTGTGGAAAATCAAAGTAAGAAAATGATTTAAGTCTATAAGCACTGATTGCAGAGGAAAATATATCGACACTGATTTTAAAAAATTTCTTTTTTCTCATGGCATCTCTTAGTAGAGTGTTGTTCCCTACACTCCACAATAGAATGGAGTAACTGAACAAATCTATTACCCTTTTTTCTTTCCTTTTTAATATATGATTCGTCTACATGGTTGATGATCTTCCATAGATTAAACCACTTAGTGGTATTTGTGAAGTGTGTGACCGGTTGAAATAGCAGTCCAAGCCACCGACGAGCATGTGAGGATGAAGTGACCACTGTCACCTTAGTCAACTTCCCCCAACTGCTTCGGAAGCCTAAGCCTTCTAGGGGCGAGCTTTATTATAACTCTGGAAAGACACCAAGACACAGATATCTTCTTTCAAGGATTGTTAGTGATCAGTGCCCAATGGAGTCTAAAAGGTGAGTAAAGAGGTTGTATGTTTTGTATAGTTTTTATGTCAGCGATATATCCTCCCAAATGTTAGACTTATTCCACAACGTAACCAACAAAATATAAGTGCAATTATTGATCAAGTATAAGCATTTATCATAGCCCAAAAACATAAGTACAACAGTAAGAGCATGAATTAAATAGTTATGACACCATTTCAGTACCACATGTAAGCATTCAGTTATTTACTCAAGTATTATAGCAACATTAGTAAGTTTAACAAGGTTTTATATTTCATACAAGTATGTTCACTTAACCAATGTTGCATTGATTAACCAACAACCAAGTCTGAAGCTAGTGTGTGTGTAAGAACAATGTATTCATCTAGCCCACTCTAAATGGTATTCCAAACAATTGCAAGCAGCAACTATATCGGTCCTTCACTAAGATATTTGTGACAACATTAGTAATATTTGCATCAGCAACAAGTATCATTATGGCAACACAAGTATCAATAGTATCACATGCATTATCAGTAAAACAACAATAGCATATATAAGCTAACCAAATGATTGCGTCTACCGTAAACCATGTAACTTACTGTATGTACATTTTGTATGCAGACTGTGTAGATTGTGTGTGAGCAACGACTTTACTAACCCTTTTTCTTGTCACTGTGTAGGTGTTGAACATTGTAACTTCAAAGGATATTCTAAATGTATTTTACTGATGTACCCCAAGGGAGATGTTATTATTCCTCAGTCGGGATGTTACTATTGTATTTGGTCATCATAGAGTCATAAGGTAAAGCCTCCATTGTAAGTCGGGTAGTACCCTAATGAATATAATATAATATTGTATTGAGTCTTCCTAAGTGAAGTCGGCCTAGTCAGTTAAGTGGGGCCGACTTGTTAGGTTAAAAGTCAAGTGACAAAAAGGTATAAATAGAGGAGTTGTGTTCCTCATTTGAACACACTCACTTGTGTATAGCTCATAGGAGAGAGAGAGATATATTTGCTGGAAGGTGGTGCACCTGTCTGGGGTCTTGTGTTGTACTTTTGATACATCTTATACAGAGGAAGTTTTGCTGGGTTTTCTTCCCCATGAGGGTTTCCCAGGATAAATCTTTGTGTTCTTTTTTGTGGTTGTACTTTTCTATCTTTCAGTGATCCTTTTGCTTATGGTTATGTTGTTATGATGCTAAATGTTATAAGATATGGTATAACCATTAAAAACTTAACATGTAGGTAGAAGAGGAACTGGGTGGCAAAGGGGATGGCTGCAACAACATGGGAAACCCTAATGTAAGGGTTTAGGGATGCCACAAAGGATCCCGAGGATAAAGAGAATGTTAGGGATGCTATAATAGTAGCAAGGGTTTAAGGAAAGATAGGCCGAGGGAGAAGGAAGCCCTTTAGGGCAGGAAACCGAGATAATAAAGGGCAACAATGAGGGTAGAGGAGCTGGTTTAGAGGGCAGCGAGGGTGTGAAAATGCCCAACGAAGGTGGAAGAAGGGTGCAACAAGAGATTGCTAGGTGGACGCAACCTTAGGGCTGCCCTTAAAGCTGACCCGTGGGTGCAAGGAGGAATAAAGGGGAGTTGCGAGGGTTTGAAGAGGAGCAACGAGGGTAGAAAGGGGTCTTAGGAGGAGGTAGCGAGGGTTTTGGAGAGGAAGGCTGCTAGGGCAACGAAGGTGAAGAGAGGGTGCTGCTAGGAAGAGAGCGCAGGCTTGATGGAAGACTAACTAACTCTAGGGTTGAGCTAACTAACCTAAGCTAGGTTCTTACTAACATAAACTACCTCAAGCCTAACCTAAACTAATTCAACCTAAGTTTTGGAGTAGAAAAAGTGTGAAAACCCAAGGGAAGCCCTACCCTAGAAAAAGCCCTACCCAACCTAGGGCTTCTAGGGAGGATGGCTAACTTAGTGAGGGAGGGTTCTTAGGTCAAGCAACTAGCCTAAAAAAACTAAGGAGAAACCCTAAGGTACCCCCACAAGGAGACGTGCCTCAGTTTGCTAAGGTGACAAGAATGAATGGTAATGGCCTATCCTACGAAAAAGTGCAACAATAGGGCTACCACTAAGACTTGAACATGCATCCTAAGTCACATGATTCGGCGAATTTGAACCTTGAGGTTCGAAATTTGCCGAATCTCAAGGAAAAAAAAAATTCGAATCACATTCGGCGAATCTGAAGATCGAACTTCAAGTCGAATTTCAAGATCGAATTTCAAGGCGAATTCGAATTTCTTCCGAATTCGAATTTCAAAATGAATTTAATGTCGAATTTGATAAAAAAATCGAAACAAAATCGTCGGCGGTCGTAAAGGTTCAAGCTTCACATGATTCGGCGAAGAACAGGAATCGATCTAGAGTTCTTGGAGATCGATCCGGTGACCTGTACCTGTTTCCATATACTCGCAGGGCAGATTGGAGTTCGATCTTGGTGCGGTCGCGAGACCAACAACTATATTTCAGGCCTTTACCCTTTTACACCTATTCAATATTCATTCGTAGAAATGATTGATCCAAAACCCAATTTTAAAACACCCCGAAAAAAGGAAACGTATGACAGTGGGGTGTAGAATGCGGGCGTTGCGCTATATTTTGTTGAGCATTTGTATTCTCTAGTTGCAAAAAATTCAGCCTCGCTTTGTCTGGGCTGCATACGCAATTTTTGTACAAAACCGTGGTGGTCACATGGGCTCTAAAAAATAGTGGATGGCATTATTTATTTAGGCTTGGGTCTTCGACGAATTTGAACCTTATTTTAAAATTATTTTAAAATTATGTATTATGTTTTTTTAAATTCTGTATTATAATTTATGTTATAAACTTATAGTTTGTCTTTTTGCTTTATATTATGTTAAGATGTTCTTTTTAAATTATGTATTGAGTTATAAACTTATAAGTTCTAGTATCTTTGTTTTATTTTTCGTGTTTACTAAACATATTTATTCTTATATTTAGGACTTAGGAGACACATTTCAATTTTATTGTTTATTTTTTAAACTATTTAAGCATGCTGCATAATATATTTCATTTTATAGGTTAAAATTTATTTAAATAGCATATTTTATTAATAATTTTATTATATATATATTCGAATCTCAAGACGAATCTCAAACGAATCTCATCTGAAAATTCGAATTCGAACCGAATCAAATGGTTCTCGAACTCGAATTCGAATTCGAACCATGTGACTTAGCATGCATCATCAACCACTATTCAAACAAAGAGATGAGAAGCACGACCTCTTTGTGCTCGTGTTTATCCAACAAATCAAAACATCACCAAGCAAAGAACTTCACCAAAGAATTACCAGTAAAAGCTTGCATTAACCCAGAAAAAAATTCCTCAAGAGGAGCGCATCCATCCAAAGAGCCCTAGCAAGGGTAAAACAAGTGCATAGTGTATTATCCCATAAGTTCTGTTTTTTAAAATGAAAGCGAGATCTATTTATACGATCACACTCACTTTCTACAAAATATTTAGGCCTACATGCCTTGAAACATGTCAATTTGTAATTATAAAATGTCAACTTAAAATTAAAAGAAAATAATAATAAAATATGGCCTAAGATAGGCTCAAGGTCGGTTACTTGGGGTATTTGTACCCTTCGGTGCCAAAATACGTTCAAATAAGCGAATCACTCCAAACGAAAGGCTGGAGTGAGCTGGAGGGAGGTACCCCATCTAACCCCTAGAATGCTGTAAAATCCAGTCCTACATAATCTACCTCAAGTCTAACTTAAACTAACTAAACCTAAGTTTTGGAGTAGAAAAAGTGTGAAAACCCAAGGGAAACCCTACCCTAGCTAAAGCCCTACCCAACCCAGGGCTTCTAGGGAGGATGGCTAACTTAGTGAGGAAGGGTTCCTAGGTTAAGCAACTAGCCTAGAAAAACTAAGGAGAAACCCTAGGGCACCCCCACAAGGAGATGTGCCTCAACTTGCTAAGGTGACAAGAATGAATGGTAATGGCCCATCCTAGGAAAAAGTGCAGCACTAGGGCTACCACTAAGACTTGTACATGCATCATCAACCACCATTCAAACAAAGAGATGAGAAGCTTGACTTCTTTGTGCTCGTGTTCATCCAACAAATCAAAACATCAACAAGAAAAAAACTTCACCAAAGAATACCAGTAAAATCTTGCATTAACCCAGAAAAAAACTTTGTCAAGAGGAGTGTATCCATCTAAAGAGCCTTAGCAAGGTTAAAACAAGTGCATAGTGTATTATCCCATATGTTCTGTCTTTTAGAATGAAAGTGAGGAGATCTATTTATATGATCTCACACTCACTTTTTACAAAAATCCAGTCCTACATGCCTTAAAACATGTCAATTTGTAATTATAAAATGTCAACTTAAAATTTAAAGAAAATAATAATAAAACATGGCCTAAGGTGGGCTCAAGGTATGCTACCTGGGGTATTTGTACCCCAAGGTGCCAAAATACGCTCAAATAAGCGAATCACTCAAATTGAAAGGCTGGAGTGAGCTGGAGGGAGGGCGTTATATCCCATTTAACCCGTAGAATGCTGTGAAATCCCTCAACGTCCTCCTCAAAGCATTAAAAGGCCTGACATGGAGGGTGACTTTCCTTTGAGGAGATAAGGCTAGGGAGAGTAGATGCCAACTAACTGAAGGGCCAGGAGGGTGTCCAAAGTGGTTGCGAATGAAGGCGGATGTCTCGTAGCTGAAGCAGAGGCCACCAGAGCTCGTAAACAGGATATGGAGCCATGTGATCTAGTGGTCAACTCTTAAGAGCCCCGAACACCAACCTTGAGGTTAACAACCCCATCAAAGTGCAGTCAACAGTGTCATTAAGCCATAGTACTCCAAAAGGATTAACCAAAGGGCCCAACCATGACCACCATTGCTCGATAACACCCCTCTTGGTTGAAAAAAATGGCCCTCTCTCCCTGGGGTACACCTGAGGGTGTGTTGGGTATAGGTACAACGTAACAGAGTGTTTGTTGGGAAAGCACCATTAAGAGTCCTTTCCTAAGGACAAATTTAGGTGAGCTTCTCAACCTCTTGAGTTGGTTCTTGGTAATATTTGTGGGCCTAAGACCACTTGTTGTCTTAGGGAAGCGAAGTACTTTTTCACCTTCATTGACGACTTTTCAGGTACCTTTCCATATAGAACATTCAATTTAAGGCTAAAGCTTTTGGGAAATTCAAAAATTCAAATCATTAGTGGAAAATCAAAGCAAGAAATTGATTAAGCATAAGGATTGATGGTGGAGGTGAATATGTTATCTCCCAAAATAATTTATTTCGATAGTATGAAGAATTTAATTCACGCAATGAGGGATATGAATATCACTAACAGTTTGAAAGCCTCTGTTTTTGATGAAAATTTCACGAAGTTGTAGCTTCGGTGGCTTGGGCGAGGATCATAACATCTCATTAGCCACCGACAGACATATAGACTGCGGCTTCTGCAATCAGATTAAAACTTCGGTGATCGGAAGAACTAAGGACTACGGATCGGCAAGATAGTCCACTAAGGAGCCGCAACTACAGGAGACAAACCGACTGCGGGTTCCGCAACAATAGAAACTCATTGGCGATCGAAAGAACTAAGGGCTACGGATTGGCGAGTTTAGAACCAAGCAGCTCCGCAGTGTCCGTAAGGCAACAGACAAGGCTTTCGATCAATCAATAGAAAATCATCGGCGATTGGAAGAACTAAGGACTACAGATTGGCGAGGTAAAGCTAAGCAGCTCCGCAGTGTCGGTAAGGCAACAGACAAGGCCTTCGACCAATGACAAATCATTTTGATAGCGATAAAACTAGTTCATTTCACCTCCGAAACAGCGGTGACATAGAGTACTAAAGCTCCGATTCAAACTTCTACTGACCTTCGATAGCGATAAAGCAAAATCGCCGACAGTTACGCGCATCGGCGAATAACAAGACTTTCCATCGGCGGCGTAGAGGACTAATGCCCCGATTCCTTTGACAAACGACTTTCGGTAGTGATTAAACTAGTTCGTTTCACCTCCAAAACAGTGGCAGTGTTCCAGACTAGGGCGCGGATGTGCTAGAAGACAAAGCTTCCAATTAGCGACCGCGGCGACAAGGTAGAAAAATCTGGCGGATTAAACAAGGAAAGCCACTTCAGACTGAGCCAACAGTGGTGATTATCAACAACCACTTTAGTTATTAAAAGTTTGCTCAGTGAACTAGATCTTCACAATAGATAGACAAATAGTTAGCAAGGGTTTGAAACCCTAATCTGAAAAAACTATCACTTTCGATTATTTTTGTGAAAATAGATGGAAGTTTCAAGATCTGCCATTTTTTGTAGAAGGCTATAAAGCCCATGATTGATTTTATAATAAAGGTTCAACTTCGGGGATTTATGAGCCAATAACGCTTTCAAGCTTCTCATTTTACTTATTCATGATATAAGCTCTTTTGTTGTGATCTGTTCAACCATCATCTCTTTCTTTACTGTATTTATGCCTGAATGTGTATTTAGGTCATTTTCAGATTGATTAAAAAGCTGATAGCTGTCATCCTATTGGTGTATTAATGCTATTTGATTTATAAATACCACCCTCATCAGGATTTAGCCATTTATATGCATGTGTTTTGTATGTAAGTCTGCCAGTCTGGTGAGTTCTCCATCCCTGCACCTTATTGTCGAATTTCTGAGCAATTGCAACTAAAAGCCTTGTAAACGAGTGAGTTTTATGCATGTCTTGAGAGTGGAAAGGTTATATAGGTCAACTGACTTGATCCATATGAGAAAACCCTAAAAACATTTTAAGTTACCAAGCATCCTCGAGATACAACCTAGAGGAGTTTCCTGGAGTGATAACAGAATATATTGACAATGATTTCAAAACATTTCCCACATCTCATTCCATCTCTTGGTATAGCTCTATTTGCACATGGATGATGATCTTCAACAAGTTGAACCAATAAGTTGTGTCTTTGAAGTTTGAAGGGTGTGTGATGGGGAAATCAAGAGTCCCTTCCTAAGTAAGGTCAAAGTGAGGCGAACTTTTTAGCCTCTTGAGTTAGTTCATAGTGATATTTGTGGGCCCGAGGCCACTTGTTTTCTTGGGGAAGCTAAGTACTTTCTTACTTGCATTGATGATTTTTCTCACATTCTTTGGGTACAATCCATTCAATCCAAGGATGAAGCTTTTGGCAAATTAAAAAAATTCAAATCATTAGTGGAAAATAAAAGCAAGAAAAGGGTTAAATGTATGAACACTGATGGTATGGGTGAATTTATTGACATTGATGGTAGAGGACTATTTCCTACACTACATATTGGTGGAGTAGTTGAATAGACATTAGTCTTTTGGTTTTTGTGACATATGAGCACGTGGTTTATTATCTTCCATAGATTGAGCCACTTAGTGTGTTTGTGAAGCGCATGTGTTGGGGAAACAAGTTAAGACTCCTTTTTTAAGGACGAAGTTCAAACAAGGGAAACTTTTCAATGCCTTGATTTGTTTTATAGTCATATTCGTGGGTTTGTGGACATTGTTCTCTTGGGGGAACTAAGCTCTTCCTCACCTTCGTTGATGATTTTCTACTTTTGATATACACCGTTCAATCTAAGGATGAAGCTTTTGAGAAATTCAAAGAATCCAAATCACTAGTGGAAAGTCAAAACAAGAAAAGAGTTAAGTATATTAGGATTGATGGTAGAGGCAAATATATTGACAATATGATATCAAAATATTTCTCATTTTCATGGCATCTCTTTGCAGAGGGATGTTCCCTACACCCCATTGTAAAATAGAGTAGCTAAACGAAAGATTCTTCATGGAGATCACTCAATGCTTGCTTCACTTCAAGCAAATGCTTGCTTGTTTGTCAACCTACATAATCAACAAGACACTCCTTTTTTTCAAAGTATTACATTCCATATGAGAAATGGTGTGGAAACAAATCATCAATCTTGTATTATAGATTTTTTGTATCAAGTGCATGGGCCCATGTTCCTAGCGAAAAGAAAAATTCATCGGAACCTAAAATCATTGCTACATTGAGGTGGGCTATAACAAAGTTTCTAAGGCATATTGTGTATATGATCCATTAAATCACAAGGTGATTGAATGTAGAGATACTATCTTTGATAAAGTCTCCACCCATGGTCCACCAAGGCATTTCCCTTTCCTTCTTATGGATGATTATTGTATAGATGTTTCCCAACATGTTTCAATAGATCTTTCTTTGTCAACTTATGATGTTGGTCCTCTTAAACTTATGAGTGCTTCCTCAAGCACTCTTCCTACAGTGACTAGGTGACTAGGTAGACGAATGAAGATGACAAAGAACTTATTAATGACTTGTTTGGTCCAATCCTACAAAATTCTCTTCTCCTAGATCCATATTTCTCTTTCTCTCTCTCTCTCTGTCTCGTGTGTTCTTCCTCTCTCTTGACAGGTTTTTGAGTTTGAGTTGTTTTTTGTTGTTCAGCTTTGGAGAAACTCACTTTGTATTTTTCATCTTGAACCTTTGATATGGTTTTATACATGTTTATGAGGGTTTACTACTTCTTGTATCTTTATTTTATCTTAGTTTTTGACACTTTCTAGGAGCTGCATTTGCACTCCCACATTTTACTCATATTGGATGTATCATCTAGTCCTATTGACCTACTTTTGTTGTCATTCGTTGGACATTGATAAAATTATGTTGTCTTATCTTATATTGAATGCTCCTTCCAATACTCCTCTAATGGTTGAGTAGTTTAAATGACAATGAAGAAAACTTATTGTTCAATCTATATGATCTAGCTCCTCTTCCTTCAACTAGGTCAAGTACTATGCCCTTGTGGGATTTATCCATAATTTTTGGATGTCAATTTTCTTGTACTTTTGACCAAGGTTGATGATATGACTCAAAATGAAGCTTCGTTCACCATTGGCACTTTGTTGCAATGTCATTGCAACCAAATATCTTGCTAGTTATTGGAGGGAAAGATATGGCATTATAGGGAAATGATAAATGATATGTAATGTCCTCTCTACG
>LPNX010789381.1:275533-288598 GCA_001517045.1 Pseudotsuga menziesii | reverse complement strand
GGGGGGGGGGGGGGGGGGGGGGGGGAATGTTAAAATTAGGGGTCTAATCTTGCTTTTGGCCACGATTGAAATTATATTGTATCATTATTATATTTGTGGGTTTGGCTAAGGTCAACCGTGTACACTTAGGCTCAAAACCCTATTGGGGAAAGCACCCTACCTTTGAGTTGGGTATTTGTATACCCATTCTCATTCAAGTGATTCGTCCATATTTCTAATAAAGTGAATTGTCTAAGTGTGGCTATCAAGTATTGTGCTATCTCTTGTGCTTGGGGTCTGATTCCGTCTCTATCGCACTTGTTCTTGGGTTGTTTCTCTTGCCACGGTTGTTCTCCTCGTGTGATATCTCTTACTGTCCTAGTGCTGGTTATTTCTCATTTTATTGCAGATTTTTGATTCAAGTGATTCAACTTTCTTCTAATAAAATGAATTTCCTAATGACACTTATCAAGTATCATGCTCTCTCTTGTGCTTGGGGTTCATTCTTTTTTTGGTGCACTTGTTTGTGGGTTGTTTATTCTCTTTAGGGTTGTGCTTCTCTTGTGTGATATCTCATCGTGTTGCAATACCATACTGCTGATTATTTCTCACTTTAATGCAGAATTAGGGTTTGTGTTGGTTCTTTTGATTTGATCTCTATCACTTGTGAACTTCAACAACTTGTTCATTAACAATGCATAATCTGCTTTGCGTATATGTGATTTATATTCTCAAACTCCTAAAATTGCCCTATTTTGATGCACAAAAAATAAAGAACAAAGCATGTAAGGAGCTTAATCAATATAGCTTGGAATACATAAATAGTTTACCATTGTTAGCTTTGTTTATTAGAATAATGGGCTAGTATTTTTGTTTCTTCATTAAGCATCTGTACTTGCATCATCACAATGTTTATTGTCTTTGATGATTTACAACTTTGTCTTTGTATTTGTAAAGTGTTTAAGCAAAATTAGAAGCTAGTTTTTATTTGTACATCAGATCTTTTCTTTCCTACCTTTTTGTTTTTTGGGTGCTTTTTTTCTTAAATATATGCCCTTTCTAGGGCACAAATTGGCATCCTAGGTTCAGGGATTCATCCCTCAACATTTGGAATTTGTCCTCAATCTATGGTGCTATGTATCCAACATGGTCATTTTTGTAGGAATCTTGTTTCATGGAAATTTGTGTTCTTCAAGTAGTGGGAATTATGCTCCTAGCTTAGTATGCTTGATTGATTGTATATTCTTTTTTAATTGTGTTTATTTTTGTGTTTGTAGGGTGATTCACGTGATTCTGATTGGGGGAAGGAAAGGAGTCACGATAAAGAAAAAAGCCGCGACAAAGGTCGTGATAGAGATCGTGAAAGGAGACATAGGGATGAAAGGGTGGAATCTAGTCATGATAGACACTCAAGAAGCGAGAGGGATAAAAGCCATGGCAGAGAAAGAAGTCATGATCGACATCGTCATACGAGTCATGGGAGAAGTCGAGATCGGGATAGGTGTGATGGCTAATTTTGTGACTAAGTTGGATAGATAAATAACTATATTTCATTGCAAATGGTCAATTGTTTTGACGTTATTAATGTTTATCCTTTGTTTTGGTCTATCTTGTCATTTTGACCAAAATTTGTTCATGCTTAAATATGTTGTAGTATGCTGAAAGTTTGCTCTACATGTTGGCCTTGTAGTTGTCATTGTATGTTGTTCTCCACATTTTCATTTTTTTAAAATCTAGAAAATAGCTTCTATTAATATACTAAAGATGTTACAAAATGTACAAGACAAATTTTTACAATAAAAAGATGGGCTGCATAGGGCAGGTCAACATCATTATAACTACTAGTCAAGCAAAAGTAACAGATTGCTTTGAAATCATAAAAAATGTGGAGATTTAGGAATGCTTCTCTCCAATGTTTTCGAGTATAGAAATAAAATTCTGAAGCAAACCGATTAATTCCTTATCGTTTTTTGTCAAGCTTTGATAGACCAAACTTCAAAGTTGGTCTCAGTGGATGGTAATAATTATCATTACTAGATGTCTTTAATGCTATAGTATAAACTGACCGTAGTTCTCCACAATACAAATTATAATTTTTAATATAACGATCCTCAAAGTGCATGAATGCCACCAAGTATCAAGAAGCAATAGGGTGTGCCACCATTAATTTTCTTGAACTGCTCATCTTAGCCCATGGGCTCTTTTGAGGTGCTTCAAGGGCTGGAGTTCCGAAGCCATCCACCCCGACCTCCTATTCTGGATGGATTGAAATTGAGATGGTGAGGTTAGTGTTGTGTATCTGTCTTGTTAGGTTGGCTAAAGTTCTAAACTGTCTAACTCGTGTATGACAAAATGTTCTGTGCCCCTTTGCCTGATGTATGGGCTATGGTGAGACCATTCATAGTCTCAACATTTTCTTTCAACTGCCATCCTCAGGGGGTACTCTATTACCAGTGCATAGCTTGTTGCCCTAGTGATTGATTCGGCTGTAAAGGTGCTTGAACTCCATAGCCACTTTCTTGTGCTAGTTTTGAATCTACATAGCATAGTGAGAGACTATAACGAAGCAACTAGTGAAAGGCAACTTTTTGGAGATTGAAGAATGACCATGGATTGCATTATATGGTCCCTCCATAAACAAAAAAGAATCTCAACTCTTAAAAGTTACCATGCATATTTGAAATCAGTAAAACATCTGTGATTATTCCCTTTGAGTACCTTTGACCAATGAATGAAAATGTCCACTAGGGTTGTGGAATACAGTGTTGAACTTGGGTCTTTGGGTAGTGCCAAAATAAGTGAAAATAGGATTCCTCCATATCATAGAATGGACATACATGGGTACTATGCTGATTTTATCAATAGCTTGTATCATAATACCATTTCTTGGAATATCGAAGCCTAGGTAAATACCTACTTCAGTTGTTGACTTCCATAATTATTTTTAGAAAGGTAGCTAGCATGCTGGGATTCAAATTCAAATTTTTGTTCAATCAATTTGCAATTAGCGTTAGCTTGATCACCTAATAATAGGTTGCTCATGGGACATATCATCCAAATGATATGGCCCAGTACCTGCCACAGTCACTTTGTCGTTGTCTATCTATTGATAGGGCAATTTTGAAAAACATCATGTTTGAATTTGTTAGTTGAATTTGGTTACATATCTCTAGCTAATCAATCCTATCTCTCGTGGGCAAGTCCTAGAAATCTTTTATTCTCTTGTTCCATTGTATGTTGTCTCTTAACGGGATACCATTTTGGGCCAATATTGGTATTTTCCCAAATCAAGAGGAAAATGGCATGTTAGATCCAAAATTCATCCTTGTCCACTCTCAAATCTAACTATTCTTTTTTGTGTTGCTTCCATCATTCTCATTCTTATTGAATGCCCAAGAGATTGATTGTAACTGTATCGAGTCCAGATGCCAGATTGGCTTAGGAAAGAGATTTAGTTCTCTCTTGAGACCACTTTTGTGACTTTCTGGAAGAGATTTTTATGAAAAAGATCATAGTACCAGTGGTGAATTAACCTTCCCATGGCATTCTACCTCCGTTTTTAGTAATGGTGGAGGCTGAGGTGAATTAATTCCCCAGTTCCATTTTCTTTCTTCCTGGGTATATTCATGATGTAGTGGGTAGGGAGACAAACCCAGGGCAGAGCTAAATCAGCACGATCCTTGAGTCCCATTTCTGTTATTTTTTAGAATAGAGAAGTTTTGCGTAAATCATATTATAGCTTTTGCAGAAATGAAAAATAAAAGAATACATCGATTGCTCTTGGATTTATTGTGTCAATTTGCTTCATGCATATTCATTTAAACTTGCTGGTTCTATTTTAAATGCCCATTAAGTTTGTTGTTCGGAATTCACAGCAATGGGAATGTTCTATGGCTAAAATTTACTGGATCCCCATGCTGTTTGGTTTCTTGAACACTCCGAAAACTATAACTCAAATCTCTGTTTTTTTTGGAGCTTACAATGATGCTATCTTCTTGAAATTCGGCTTGTACATTCTGAGAGCCAACTCAAAGGTAATCGTCCACATATGCCATGGCATTGTTCCTGTGCAACTGGGTGCAACCTGGGGGACAACATATGAATGGCATTGTAAGCTAGGGAGAGAGTTCTCCTTGGGAAATTAATGACAAATTTGGAAACTCCACTGTTCATTTGATTGCTGCATTTCAAATACAATGGAAGATGATACCCAACATCTTGCATTGTTGAATAATTTTCAGCTTGCTGGAAAGTTATTGGTGACTGCACATATCTGCCACCACATTGCACTGAACCAAGGTTAGTGTATATATCTATCATATTCAGCCTCTTAGTAACAACATTTATCCAGGTTGGAAATGTGAACTTAACTGTTTATTCTCTTGACTTTAACCTTGGAAATTTCCATGTTTAAAATATTCCCATTGTCAATTTACTATAAAACCTGGAAAAATGCCCTTGTTACATCTTCATCTCTAGTGAATTTAGACTCTTTTAAGTTTTAACCTTCCTTAGGCTCTTTTTCCAATTCTTCTATCCCTAAGAATTGCTTATCTTCAAAACCATGATTCATTCTTTTCCTTAGTTATCATTATGTCCAAAACTCGACCTAGTTTCATCAATTCATCATCGGCAGCAAGGTACCAGTGCTTAATCCTTCCTAAGACCCTACATCCCTTCCCTGATGAGTATCTAAAATTCCTTCCAGAATTCAGTTGTAATGGCTTTAGAACATTTGATATATATATCTATATCTATATCTATATATATATATATATTGTAGCATAACAAGATCTCATCGACAATCTTGTTGTCGACCATGAAGAAGTTTTTATGCATTTTTTGTGTAATCCTAGAAGGTGATGATAGATCTTGCTCCAAAAATTGGTCAACCAACACCATCACTACCTGGAAACAATTGCATGATCTCTTCTTACAAAGTTACATCATCGAGTTGAGAGAAGGATTCTTTCCAGCTGTTAATGGATTTTAACTCTTTGAAAAAGGATGATTTTGGAAGTGTAATAGCATTCAATTACATGTTTTGTTACACTATAACTATGAGTTGTAAATAGGGTTTAGAATTGTTGAGTTTTGGGGTAACTCAGGATGTCCTCCATGTGTACTGCCTAGCAAGGAGGTACTTCTATTAGCATAGGCAGGTGGGTAGACTGAGAGATACACTCTGCTAGGTGGCATGGACCCAACAATAGAGACATGCAAGGAGTTAAGTCACTTTTGCTAGTTACATGCAAAAGCGCATGCATGCATTTTTAATGCAACAAGATGATTTTTGCACAACAGTGAAATTAGGGTTCGGTTTTGGAACCCTAATTAGGGTTTGGTGACCTTATTTTTCATTGACTTATAAAAAGGCATTCATTGTGCAAAAATCATTATCTTTTGAGAGCATCAGGGGATCAGAGTAGTTGAGAGAATCAATTGACCTAAGGAGGGAAAACCATCTGAGATAGCTGGGACGCATTCTTGAGAGCAGTGAGAGGGGCAAATCTTCAGAGATTGAGGAGTTCTTTCATCGATGCAGTGAGAGGGGCAAATCTTCAGAGATTGAGGAGTTCTTTCATCGATGCAGTGAGAGAGAGATTTCATTGAGTATCTTCAGAGATTGAAGAGCAGTAGAAGTAGTAGTGTGAGTCGCTGAAGCTGAGGAGGACGTGAGTAGCAACACGTCACATATGTGGGACGTGAGGGAGTTGCTGCACACGTGTGGCAGGCTGAAAGGACCCAAAGAGTTGAGGGTCTTCATCAGTGACTGAGGAGAGGCCATCAGAGTTCAGTCAGAGCTAGAATGAGGGCATAATAGCTGGGACGTGGCTTTGAGGAGGAGGGACACAACTGTACTGTTGGGGGGTGTTTTCAGTGATTGAGGACATAGTTCATCTTCTGGAGCAGGGCAGAAGGTTTGAGAGAGCAGTCTTCTGAGATTAGATCGAGAGTACAACATCCAGTGATTGGTAGAGATTGAGTTGAGAGTTCCAACGTGAGGGTGTACTACTAGAGGTGCATTATCTAAGAGCAGCAGTTGCAACTGCTGTAGATCTAGGGCTTTGGCCCTTTAGGTTCACCAGTTGCTTTTCTGACTCATATTGTACTTCTATATCATATTTGCTCTGTGGGCTTGAGAGAGAAGAAAGCCCCATTGTAGTTGGTTTTCCCCATTGGAGTTTCCAGGATAAATTTTTGAGTCATATGTGTGATTGCCTGATTGTTTATGAGTTGCAAGGATTTCATGTGCTGCAAATTCTAATTTTGATAGAAATGTATTTCATTTAAGATTAGTGAATATTGTGGTTGTGTTGAGATTTGACCTACGTTGCAGGGACGCGCCCCCCCCGCTTCACTCCCAATTGGTGCTCCCAGAGGAAGCGTATTTTCGAAGTGCGCTTCCCTAACGTTCCCTGGTTTTTTTGGGAGTGCTTAGGGAGCGATAAGGAAGCTTCACTCTCGAAGCGCTTCCTCATCGCTCCTAGGAGCAAAAGAAATGCTCGCTATTCGCTTCCTCAACGCTCCCGGGGATTGAGGTGATTTTTTCTTTTTCTTTTGGTTTTTGTAACCAAGACATGGTTTTACTTGGATTTTTGGGCATAGTTAGTGTTCATTTAGGGGATGTATTATATGGTAATGTTAAATTCTTAATTGCTTCAGAAAATACCACATTACCATTAATTGTTTCAGGATGTTTGAGAGTGGTTCCAACCCCATCAGACTTCATATGCAAAAAGTAGAATTTTAGATCCCATTCAAAATTCAACAGACTTAATTGTTTTCAAGATTTCAGGATTGCAACATTAACACTAGATTCTATCATGTATCAGGGTAATGGATTGGAGTTGAATCAAGCACATCAACCTCTCTATGTACCTTGATGTTGGTGGCGTTGATGGCTAATTGTTGAAATTGTTTGAACTCCTCTGTCACGACCTTGATAAAAATTTACCCTTCAATCAAGAAAAATCACTTATTAAGCATTGGAAGGTTTTTCTACCTGAATGTTCCACTCCAAGCCCTAGCATATCTCATTACTCCTTCCACCAAAATATTATTCTCCATCTTGGTTGGCCCAACTAGGGGGTGGAGTTAGAAGAAAACCACACATAGATCCAGAAGTGCAGAATGGGTATATGCTTGTTTTAGACAAGTTGGTTCTTGATAAGAGGAATGTGTTCAAGTACGAAGTGAATTTTTGAGCAAATACATTAGTGAACATGGAGTCTTTGTTAACTTGCATACAACCAAAGATCTAGATGGGTTGAGTCTTATCGAATGGTGAAACGTGTATTGCTCCTCTATTGCATATCTGCATAAATTGGCGGTGACGGTGCTTTCATAGGTTATTAACATTTCTTGTGTAGAGAGGTGTTAGGGCACCTACAACTTCATCCACAATGTGAACACTGACAAGAAACAGTTTGAATGTAGATCGGGCAGAGGAGCGTGCTCAAGTACTAAGTGAATTGAGCAAATACATGTGTGAACATGGAGTCTTTGGTAGCCTACATGCTACCAAAACGGAGATAGGTTGAGTCCTATCGAAATGGTGGAACATTTATTGCTTCTCTACCACTTGTCGACATAAATTGGCAGTGGGGGTGCTTTGATAGGTTGTTAACACTTCTTTTACAAAGAGGTGTTGGAGCACCTACAACTTCTTCCAAAATGTGAAAAGAAACAATTTGAATGTTGATCGTGCAAAAAGCTTGGTTTATGTGCACTACAATTTGACGTTGTTGTCCCATTATTGTGATGCGGCCAAGAATGATAGAACATATTTGACTCGGGACAACAATCTAGAGGAGACTCATTTGGAGGATGGAGCCATAGCATTAGAGCGCTTGGAGGTTGAACTTTTGGGTGACCAGGATGGTGATCAAATTCATACAATGAAGATGCCACACCCCCAACCATTGGTAGGTTTTCAAATGTAGGACCTTTTCCTTTATCTTACAACTCTTTGGCAATGAATATGATGCTTTGTTTCATTTCATGGTTGATGTTATCTCTTATAGTTTGTTGATTGCAAATATTATGTTTAAACTTGAAGGTTGATGTTGTTAATGATTGATCATTTGATGACGATGTTATAACTTATAGCTCCAAGATGATTGATGTTATATGTGTACTAAATGATTATATCTATGCTTTCATGTTTTATATAGCTAATTTGGCATTCTACATGACTTTTTAAAATATATGCATCAAAATATATATTATATAAAAAATGCTCCCAAAACGGATGCTTTTCAAAATTTCGCTTTTCGCTTCCGCTTCTGCTCCTCGCTCCCAACAACATAGGATCTAACTTCCTAGGCAAATCTACATGCTATCAGAGCCTCGATAGAGCTCAGAGGAGGGCAATCACACTCAGATTTGTGAGAGCATACTAGATCTGTGTGAAGATTCAGAAGAGAGGTCAGATTTGTGGTGTGGGTGACCAGATTTATTAGATCTGAAGAGGAGGGCTTAGATCTGTGACTATAGAGGTCAAATCCATCAGATTTGTGTAGTTTGAGTCTAGATCTGGGATAGATCTAGCTGGTATCAACATGATAGAGACCAGATCTACCTAGATTTGAAGTGCAAGATTCGGATTTGATTTGGTGGAGGTCAAATCTATCAGATCTGATAGTTGGTGGAGAGATCTGAGATAGATCCTTCAGATCTTGGCGTTTAAGGGCAAGATCCGTGTTTGTTTTTGCTCATTGATGCACTTGGTTTCAGATCCTGTTGACCAGAGAGATGATTAGTAGTTTGCGTGTAGAGGATCGTTTGGACAGGTCCTCAAACTTCAGTGCATGGAAGGCTAGGGTTGTTTTGTTTATGAAAGAAAGTGAGTTATGGGACATTGTGGAGAGCACAGACGCAAATCTCGTCACTATTCCTACAGATGCTACTACAAAGGCCACATATGAAAAGAACATTAAGGATTAGTAGATTCTCTTTGATGCAATCAAGGACCACATCATCCCAGACATTACAGGGAAACAAAATGTATATGAGATGTGGGATGCTCTGACGAACCTATACCAAAGCTCAAGTGAAATAGAAAGATGTGTTTTGTGAGAAACTGAAGGGCATCAAGTTGGTCAAGGATGAGGGGATGGCCACTTACTTGACTCGGATAACTTAGGTTAGAGACGAGTTGGCATCTATGGGGAATAAGGAAGAGGATGAAGAGTGTTTGACAAGCCCTTAGTGGTGTGACTAAACCATGGGTAGTATTTGTTGAATTTATTGTTGCCAGAGGGAACCTCCCTAAGTGGGATTGTCTGTGGAATGATTTGACATAGGAGGAGACCTGGAGAGGGTACATTCAGGGGTCTTCTTCTATTGCACTAGAAGAGGAAGATGTGGCACTTGCTGCGAAGGGCAAGCAAAAGTTCAAGGGGGGGGGGGGGGGGGGAGCAGAAGAAAGACTTGAGTAAGGTCAGATGTTTTGCATGCAAAGAGTACAACCATTATGCAGGCCAATGCCCTCATAAGAAGAATAATAAGGAGAAGATGGATGAGCAAGTGGTAAGCGGCAGAAGAGGTGGATGTGTTCACCAACAGGTTTGAGAGGGAGTTATCTCTTGCCTCTTTTGTATCTGGCCATTATAGTAGTCAGCCTGAGGTGCAGGTTGATGAGATGTGGCTAGTGGACTGCAGACATTGTAGTCACATGAATGGAATGTGAGAGGCATTCATATTCCTTTAGGATACTACTTAGCGGACTTTCAGAGATTATGATGGCACAAAGCATGTGATCAGAGGAGTGGGAAGGGTGAGGTTCCTACTAGATTGTGGGGAATTCCTACTAGATTGTGGGGAACTCCTGGAGGTGGCTGAAGTTCTTTACATACCAGGACTAAGAGTGGACACACTCTCAGTATCATCAGTGGATGATGTAGGACTCTCTGTGGTGTTTCAGAGACAGTTGATATTCACTTATCTAGTGAGAGCAAACCCAATGTTGATGGGTCATTAGGATTGAGGGTAATTATGTGGTGTGGGGGAGACCTACTTTAGGAGCAGCTGGGTGGTTGTTAGAGTCCTTATCAGACTCTAAGATAGAGTTGGAGCGGGAAGCTCGTAGTTTGTATGAGCCTTTGGAGAGTCAATCCACATGCCAGAGGAATGAGCGAGATGATCATATTAGTACTAGCCAAAGACTGAGTTAGTATTAGATGACTAAGATTGATTTAGCTCAGGAGCACACTAAATCATCTCAGAGCAGAGAGATCAAATACCGAACAGTGGATCCACTTGATGGAAGTCTCAGGGGTTGGAGTAACTCAGGATGTCCTCCATGTGTATTGCCTAGCATGGAGGTAGTACTTCTATCAACATAGGCAGGTGGGTAGAGTGTGTGTCTACCCACCTGCCTACCCAGGTGGGGGTAGAGTGTGAGTGTCTACCCACCTGGGTAGGCATGTGTCTACCTAGGTGGGTAAACACCCAGGTGTCATGGATCTAGCAGCGGAAACATGCAGGGAGTTAAGTCACTTTGGTCTGTTACATGCAAAAGTGCATGCATGCATTTTTGCATGTAGTAGTATGATATGTGCACAAAAGTGAAATTAGGGTTTTGGAACCCTAATTAGGGTCTTCTGGCCCAATTTCGCAATGACTTGAAAAAAAGACATTTAGTGTGCAAAAATCATTAGGAGATTAGAGTAGTTGAGAGTATCAATTAACCTTAAGGAAGTTGAACCATTTGATACAACTGGGACACATTCATGAAAGTAGTGAGAGGGAAGATCTTTAAAGACCGAGGAGTTCTTTCATCGGTGTAGTGAGAGAGAGATTTCACTTAGTATCTTCAGAGATTGAAGAGCAACAACAACAGTAGCGTGAGCATCTAAAGCCGAGGAGGACGTTAGTAGCAACATGTCACACGTGTAGGACATGAGGGATCTGCTGCACACGTGTGGGAGGATGAGTGGGTCGAGAGAGTTGAGGGTCTTCAGCAGTGACTGAGAAGATGCCATCAAAGTTTAGTCAGAGCCAGACTAAGGGCATAATAGTTGGGACGTGTCTTTGAGGAGGAGGGACACAATTGTACTGCTGGGGGACGTTTTCAGTTATTGAGGACGCACTTCATCTTCTGGAGCAGAGCAGAAGGTTTGAGAGCGTACAACATCCAATGATTGGTAGAGTTACAACGTGAGGGTGTACTACTGGGGGCGCATTATCCAAGAGCAACAGTTGCAACTGCTACATATATAGGGATTTGGCCCTTCAGGTTTACTAGTTTCTTTTCTAACTCATATTGTACATCTTCTATATCATATTTGCTCTGGGTTTGAGAATGAAGAAAGCCCTACTGTAGCTGTTTTCCCCATTAGGGTTTCTAGGATAAATTTTTGAGTCATTTGTGTGATTTCCTGATTGTTTATGAGTTGTAAGGATTTCATGTGCTGCAAATTCTAATTTTGATAGAAGTGTATTTCATCTAGGATTAGGGAATATTGTGGCCGTGTTGAGATCTGACTTCCCAGGGCGAGTGGAGACCTCTGGGAAAATCTACAAGGATTTAGTGAAGGAGCCAATAACAAGAAATTGATAAACATGATAATACAATCCTTGAAATTATGAATGAATATCCAAGATTGAAGTACAATGGGATTCACTGCTCTTATATAGAGTTTGAGAGGTGTAATTGTTAAAGTTTTAGGGTTTTTAATAAAATAAGACAAATTGTACTTTAATTTAAATTTAAGCTACAAAAATAATAGTGAAGTAAAAGTACAATAGTAGTAAAAGTCTATCCAATAAAAGAAATATTTTTCATCTCTTTCAACTTTAATATTCACTAAGGATCGCTGTGTTAAATTTAGGGTTTGAAACATACAAAATTAACAATTGCAGATATACACAGTAAAAGAACAAGTGACCAGCAATAGTAATAAAGTAAACAAAACTAACAATTAGCAGCAGTAAGAGATCTAACTAACAAAACAAAAGAAACAAATAACTTACTTGATGGGTTGGACCTTCCGTATACTCAAAGTTTACTTTTAGAGCAATAACAGATCTAACTAACAAAACAAAAGAAACAAATCTGATAACTTACTTGATGGGTTGGACCTTCCTTATACTCAGAGTTTACTTTCAGATCAGATCTTGTCTCTTAGAGACAGGTCAATAAATGGAACAAGTAACTGACCCTTGCCTGAGGGTAATCACATACCTAAGAGAGAGAGAGATAAAGGGATGTAGGATAGGGTTAGACAGTTACAGTAGGAAATGAAACAACTAAAGACATCCAAGATCAACCTCAAGAAGTTAACCAAGACAACCAACAAGTGTCCAACTAAGAATGGCGGCTTCAAGCATCTCACAACTGAGTATGGCAACTTAAACTTGTACTGCAGTAGATGACAGTCCTTAGAATAGTCACACAACAAGCCGAAACAACCCTAAACAAGTAACAACGCCCTTCTAATAGGCAGAGATAGTAGTAGTAGAGACACCCTCACATGAGCAGCGACAACCTCAAGAAGGCTTAAACAAGAAGCGACCTACTCAAACAACCAATACATAGGTAGCGTCCTAGTCAAACAATCCACACACAGGCACCAACAACACAAACAACCCACACACAGACAACAATCCAGTCAAACAACCCACACACCCTAGATCAGATCTCAGATCTCATCTTCAAGGTACACATAATGAATGCTTAGGCTTATTTTTATAACCTTTAAGGGCTCCTAGAAGGTTCTACCTTCTAATCCTTCATTGACTTTAGGGTTACTCTACAAAGGTCAAGATGTCATACCATTAAGGTGCGTTACCTAATATAAAATATAAATTAATGTTAACCACAAGACCAACACAAGACCAAACCAAACACAAGGCTAACCAGAAGTCAACAAGAAGTGCCACAACAAAGTGGGAAAACAACCCTTCCAAGGACAAGACCAAAGGTGTAACAAGTTACAACAAGGTGGGAAGACAACCCTCACATCATCCAGTGTGAACCTTCCTTATATGGTGATGATAATCTTCCAGTATTGTATGGAACACTTGTGGACCACATACATTGAGAGAGAGGGCATCATGCACTAAGTTGCACGAAACAGG
>LPNX010789381.1:195720-267719 GCA_001517045.1 Pseudotsuga menziesii | reverse complement strand
CAGAACTGGTTAATCTCCAAGTCTCCCTGGCTAGCTTCAGGGTGGTCACTTATGACCTCAGACCTTGGAGAATGCCTACTGATGCTGATTTCAACAGACATGACCTTTTATTGAAAAGGCACTTAAGGTGCCTGCTTAGAAATATATAAGGGGCCCCTTATTGTAAAGTCAATATCATTTTTTCAATCATAATATAAAAATGATAATGACTTTACAATAAGGGGTCCCATATATATTTCTAAGCAGGTGCCTTAAGTACCTTTTTATACTTATATATAATTTTTAGTGAAATTGAGAACGAGTAAAATACTGGCAACATCTTCATATAAGTAGATTGAATCTAAAATGATGTCTAGCCTTGTTCTTGCAAATAGGAGTTCCACCCCTTTGACTGGTGGTTGGACTGCCCTCTTCACTTGTTATTTGGCTTCGTAAACTTGGCCATTAGGACTTCCCTGCTTTGATAACATGTGACAAAATAAAAAGGAGCCCTAAATAGGGTTTAGGGTTTAGTGAAGAAACCAATCACGAGAACTTGACAAACACAATAACACAATACTTGAAATTATAAAAAAATACCTATGTTGCAGGAAACTTGCCCCCCCCCACGTTTCCAGCCCGTTTCTTGACGAAAACTCAGAAACCCGTACCGTACGACAGGGAAACCCGTTTCCAATTGATGGGGACTGTTTTGCGTGTTGGAAACTCGTTTCCTTAAATCGAAAACCCGTTTCCAAATCGAATTTCACTAAAATCCCGCGTTTCCTTCCACAGTCCGCCTAAAACATTTGTTTTTTAAATTTTTTGGGTTTTTGCCTTTTTTGGCTACGGTTTTAGAGGCTTCCGAAATGTTCTTTATGCCTAGGGTTTGTTATAAAATAACACCCATGCCTCTTTTTGCCATCACGACTTATCCCCAATGCTCATTGGTAGCTCACGGTCCATTGGCATAACTAACGGTGCATTGGCATAGCTCAAGGCTTACGGTTCATCATCACGGATCTTTGGCTTTAGTGTATACATTATCTTGGGCAGGACGGCTCATCCTCACGGCTCTTTGGCAACCCACGCCTCCATTTCTAGCTCATGGTGGTGGTGCAAAGGTCACAGTGGAGGCTCAAGAAGTGGACATAGTGTTGGCAGCTGGTTGGGTTGCTGAATATTGATAGTGTGGTCACGGTGGTGCCATTTTGTTTTGCAGATTGGTGGAGGATGAAGATGAGCCCAAGCATGATGACTATTAGTCTTCGGGCTTCAGCTCATGTTTTGTTTATATTTTCATTTTTCATGTTGATGTAGTATTGTACTTGTAGCCTCATATATAAAGGCTGATTTTAGAATCTGGATATATATGTATTAGCGGCTTAACCTCGTTTTGAAGGTTGTTTTTTGGCTATTTCCACTTGCATTATGGAATCGTTTATGGGTAAAATCATTGTGTTGTTTTTGGATATTACTACTTAGTACTTGCATTATGGAATCACTAATGAAATTATGAGTAAAAATGTTAAATGTGATGTTGAATTTATTCTGTAAATAATTATAATATATCTATATATATATATCGCGTTTCCCCGTTTCCTAAATTTTGGGGGGTCACGTTTCCCACGCGTCCCCGTTTCGGAAACTTGTCCGCGTTTCCCCGTTTCGTGCAACTTAGAAAAATACTCTAGACAATTACAATGGGATTCACCTTTCTTATATAGAGTTTGAGAGTTGTAATTGCTATTCAAAAGATGTAATATTTGTTCAAACCCTAAAGGCTCTTTAGCTTCACTAAGTTGCTTTATAAGAAAGGTAAGCCTTATATTCTAACAGGTTTCATAAACTCATCTTGGAATTCCTGAGAATATAAGGCCGTCTGAAGTTGTAGTTGCCATGTTGATTTATGTTGCTGCCCATGATTCTTATTTTTCACTATTTCTTCAAGAGTTCAGATATGCCTGCAATGTTTGACAATGCCTTGGAATTGGAAAACAACGTGTTTGATTCCAGAATGTTCATTTATTCTCATCCCCAAACTGTCAAGAGAAGTGGACATGGGAAAGAATCCATTGCTGCATTGCCCACTTTTAATCATGTGGAATTTTGCATACAAGAAAGCATTCTAATGCTGCCAGCATTTGAAGAATATAAAATGCAGTACACTGTTTGCCCTTAAAAGTGCAAAATCAGTGATCAGAAAAATTGTCTTCACCCATTGAATATCCAAATCAGCACGAATTTTTTTATGGGTCATCATTTCTTGATGAAATAAGAATTTCATGACTTTTAGAAAGCATCTTCACCCTGAGAGTCTTCTTGGGCCATCATATCATGCAGATGCTTTTGATCAGACTTCTAGGAAGAGTAATAACTTTTTGGGTTACGTTGACTTTCAATTAAATGCTGCTATAGATACTTTTCTTAATGAGATGCACGATAATTATGATGAAAGTGCCAAACAACATATGAAATCAGTATTTGCAGTTCCTTTTAGAAGCAAATATGTTTTAATTGGTTTTGACATGGTGGCCAATTAATGCAAAGAGCAGCATGAAGGAGAATATAGTAGAACTTATGGTGTTCAAAGTGTTTTATTGCCTCTCCACTCTTTTGTACTTGTTTGAATGGTTGGCATCAGGAGGATGAAGCTCAAGCCTCAAGAAGATAATGATTCCAAACACAGAATATGAAAGTGATGAATTTATTTCTTATTTGATCAGTACTGGTGTCAGTGAAAGGTGTTTTCAGGCTCCATAGCTCAATGTTGTCTTGAATCCATAGCCCAATTGATTAGGGCACTAATGTGTGCATTCTAGAGTCTGGTTCTTGTCACCTCACAGGGAGGAGTGCCACACCTCACAGCAAGTGCAATCATCAATGCACCATACAATTGGTTTCCTTCACTGGGTTTTAGTAGATCACCTTTAGATCTGGGAACAACACTGTCCATGTAATTACAGGTTCACATTTAAACTTTGCCATAGCATCTATTAAGTGAATCCATTCTAACTTTACTCATCAGGGAAAAAGAGGGTTTTCTTTGCTACATACAAACAATCCATGCTTTTCCATGATCTCTCTCCATGGCATCCAGCATCAGACCACTCTTGCTAGAGAGTCTAGGTCAAGCTAACTCTGATACCATGTTAAGTTTTACACCTGCATGAGAGATAAATACCATATCTATAATTTGGAAACACAAACCTGGGAAAACCACACAAAGGGATCTTCATTACCTTTAGCAAATCCAATAAAAACCTACTACTAAAGTCACTTTACAATGGGAACAATGAGGCTTCCTTTACATGAATACCATGGGCTAAAATTGTGTGCTGCTGTAACCATCTAAAGTAAACCCACCTTTGACTGAGTCAGGATTAACTTAACAGAGAGCGAGAGGTACGTGGAGCCTTCAAAGATTGCAGCTTTGCAATGCACTTTTCCTGGAAGATAATTTAGTGTTGATGCTGAATGTGCTGTCAATAATATTTATCTGTCACTCCACTTTTATTAAACAGATGGGCCTTGGATATTAGTCCATGGTAGATAACTAACCATGCAGAGGCTCATAGCTTGTAAGACAAGCGGTGGGATCAAACATTATGAAGCCTGTAAAAGAGTAATGTATTTGGATCATAGATGAAAAAATTGTTGATAGATGGGCAAACTCGGCCTGAAAAAATCTTGATATATGGAAAAAATTGCCACTGAAATTTTTTAAAAATCATGAAAATTCACAAGGCAGGGGGGAACATGCTTATACGAGGGAAAACCAAATCTTGTGGGGTTATTTGTCTTTGTAGCTGTTGGGAAAGCAAAGAAGTTTATCATTGTTATCCTTAGAACTTAGAAGGGCCAAACTCCTGTGTCTATCTCCATCAAAGAGTTTTCTTGGAGTGCGGATTGATTTCTATTTATTGTTTTCATATTCCCAAGTATCTGTTTAAATTCCAGAGTGTAACTAGTTTTATTTTGAGATTTATGGAAAGATTTGCAAAATGCATAGTGATCGCCTCCTATTATTGATTTTTCATGTGTCAGAAATTTTAGTAGGTCTGATTTTTTTAACAAGTTTTTTTATGTTTGTTTTTGCCCTATGTTAGAAACTTTGAAGTTTGAGCATTGCCTTGCCAACATGTTTATGAAAAGGATATAAGAAGCAGAAAGACAAAATTCCTCTCCAAGGATAAGGAGGAAGCGATAAGGACTTGGAAGATATATAACTCTGTGTAGTTTGTATGCAGTTCTGAGTGTTGACTAGACAACAATCATAATTGAAAATCAATAATTCAGAACATTGATGTATCATTTGATACTGTTGGTTTACATTTTATTTTTAAACTGAATTTAATTCGTATTTTTACTGCTTTCTATGATCTATTGTGTTTCAAAAAATAGTAAATGCTGTTAAAGATCTTTGTTAAAATTTTAACTTTTAAAATAGTAAATGTTGTTAAAGATATTTGTTAAAATTTCAAAATTTAAAGTTTTTGTGTTCATTTATTTTGTTTTTTCAATTTTGTGCCCTAGGTTTATGGTTTTGTTTTACCCACATTTTGTATTCATTTATTTTGTTTTTCCAATTTTGTGCGCGAGAATTACCATTTTGTTTTACCAACTTTTTTTGTGTTTATTTATTTTGTTTTTTTTGCATTTGGTTTACCGTTTGATTATGATATACGATAAAAGGATTCTGAGTTTTTCTTTTCTAATATGCCATTAAATTCAGGCTATCATCATTGATCCATAGATCGGATGTTAGACAAAGGTTTTCATTGACCTCAACATTCTCCTTTCATTGAACCTCTAACGAGGATAAGAATTATGAGTTCTTCAATTTCAATTGATTCACTTTAGAGACAAGTTGGGTGTGGTGCAGAACACTTTCTTCGGTAAGAGGGAGTGTTGATTTTTGTACCTCAGAAAGTGTTCCCTTGGTGATTTTTGCTTAAGCCCCCTTAAAAGGGGAAAATAACATGACCCTTGCAATTAATGACATGAGATGAGTTTTAATTTTCACTTTAGATATTAAAGTGACTTTTTGATAAATTTATGTGAGGTGAGTGAAATTAATTTTTGTGAGAATTAAATGTGCATCTAATCTCATCCAGCCATCTAAATAATTGTGGGCCCTTGGATTAGATGACCATTCAGCTTTCTCATTAGAGACCAAAAAGGCAAGGGAAGGCATGAGGGACTCATTCAGTTTTCCATGAGCATTGGAGAAAAGAGAGAGAGAGAGAGAGAGAGAGAGAGAGAGTTGAATTTGAGTGAGGGTGAGCAGGTTGAGCAGATGCACAATTCCCAAGAAACTGTACAGCTTGAACTGGCACAAATCCCAATGCATCCGTACAACAACATTGGCACAAATTTCGAGTTAACAATTAGAGCATTAATTGCAGCCACATTGTACATGTATGTATAATGTTTTTCAGTCAGAGAAGGGGCATGAATTTTGAGGCAGGGGCACGGATTTCGAGGTAGAAATTTGTTGTTCTAGTGGGCATGAATTTCGAGGTTTGGACCATGCTGTCAGTCCGTAGAGTGTCCGTACAACGTTCGTAGTAGCACAAATTTTGAGGTGGTTAGCAGGCTAGAAATTCTGAGAATTAATTTCTGAAGTGGCATGAATTTTGAGGCTGAATTTTTTTCTCTTCCAGTTGAAATAAGTTGTGACTGAAAATTTTAGTTCTGCTGTACTGTTGACTGAATAAATATAGAAATACTCTCTCATAGGCTTTCCCCGGAGGTTGGGGTTTTGCCTGGGTCAATTGACCAAAAATTTATGAGTCTGAATTTTTATGTTATATTGTGTTTTTATTACTGCTCATTAAAGTTGTAAAATTCTTCATGTGTTTCAGTCAAAATTGTTTATGAGAAAATTGAACTATTTGCAGGTGAAAGTAAATTGGGTTGGGCATTACACAATGATAAAAATGGTGGTTCGAAACCGGGTTGGGGAATGAGATAAAAATTTACATGGTATCTGAGCTGAGATAGAGAAAGACATAATTAATACAGTGAAAATTTTCAGACTGTCAGTGAATTTTTTTGTCAGTGGGCAACACCTTGTTGAGACTTGAATTAGCAGAGAAATAGCAACATGTAATATTCCAAACTGATATTCTACTGTTCTTTGCTACTATGTTGTTTGTTCATACACTCAATGATGTGCAAAAAGCTGAATAAAATGTGCATGCAAAAATGCCGTGCCAAATGGCGCTAAAAAATAGCTAATCTAGAGAGATAATAGGGCAAAGATGTTTAGTAAGAAGATATACACATACCACTGATAACACGGCTGATAGTCTGCCAATAGATAAGATGCTTGCTGATTGTGCTGAAAGGATGAGATAATAGTGCTCCTCTCTTGAAGTTGACGCCCAACTAAAGAATAACCTCCTTCAGATGATATTGACGTTTTTGAGAGAGGTGTGGTCTGATGCTGCTGAAACTTTGTAGGGATGTTTGTTTAGGCCTCCCTGCAAGGTGAGAAGGCACATGCAGAGATTTTGTCTCCCTTAGGGCACCTAGCGAATTAATATGCACTGGAGGATGACGTCTCCCTTCTACGAATTTGCTGTTGGCTCCTCTGGATATGCAAACAATGAATTGACAATCACTCAGTAGAGTGTGGGTAGCTTGCTGAGAAGGATAGGGATGACATGCAGGGAGAAAACTGAGATTCTATGTCCCAACGAATTACTCTGAAGATTTCCAGCTAAACCCCAGCTGTAAATGTGAACCTGCAATAAATCTCTCTCTGTATACTGGATTGCTGAAGATGAATGAATACGATGAATAACTAGTGACAGACTTGGATGATCTATCCTGAAGTGATTAGGGCAGGTAGATTTCGCTGCCGAAACCCCTTGTTAGCTGAAGACCTTCGTCTCCAACCCCAACTTGTTGCCGCTGCAGCTGCTGTTGCTGCTCTAGAAACCAAACTCAATAAAAATAATCATGGATGCCCTCTTTGGTTCACTAACCCGTCTTAAACAGCCTTAGCATGTACTTTTAAGGTTTGCATGTCACTTTTAGGGTTTGTACTTTACTTTTTACATGCATGCAATTCTAATTGCTCATTGACTTAACTAAAGAAGTAAGGCCTGCATGCTCCACATGCTTTATAATATTAACTTTGATGACCTTCTTTACTATACTGATGACTTAATAATACTGAATTGATGTTCCTTTCTTCTCCCAATGATATTAGTGCTCAGTTATTCTCTTTCTTTAATACCCGCTCGAACCTATGGGAATAAAATAGGTTAACAGGTGTCTCAAGGTGGTTTAATTAATGGAGGATATTACACAACATGACTTAGGTTGGAGGATAGGCTAGACGGGGCTCGGAATTTTGTCTCATGGAAAGCCAGATTGGTGCTTATATTGGGGGAAATTGAACTTTGGGATGAAGTGGTTCATAGCACACAAGCAAACCCTGTCACAGTTCTCGCTTCCATTGATACACAAGCACTTGCAGCCTTCAACAAGGACATAAAAACTAGAAGGATTATTCTAGATGCAATTAAAGATCATGTTATCCCACACATCTTTAGCAAAACCCCTGCATATCAGACGTGGGATGCTTTGACCAGCTTGTTTCAAAGCTCAAAAGAGAACAAAAAGATGGTGTTGAGGGAAAAATTGAAGAGCATCAAGATGGCCAAGGTTGAGGGAGTGACTTCCTACCTTACTAGGATATCTTAGGTGAGAGATGAGCTGGCAATAGTGGGAGAGGTTGTTTTAGGCTCAAAGCTAGTGCGGACAACTGTGAATGGGGTTGCAAAGCATTACGTTGTTTTTGTGGAGGCTATAGTAGCCAAGGAGAAGTTACCTTCTTGGGATAGACTTTGGGATGAATTTGTTCAGGAGGAGACCCTGAGAGGTCTTGTGCAAGGGAGCTCTTCTACTAGCAGGGAGGGTGAGGAGATTGTGGCTTTGACTGCCAAGGGAAAGAAGAAGTTCAGGAAGGGTTCCAAGAAGGGTGGGGCTAAGCATCAGGGTGAATAGAAGAAGGACTTGAGCAATGTAAAGTGCTTTGCTTGTCAGAAGTTTGGGCACTATGCTGGACAATGCCCATAGAATAAGAAGAATCAGCAGCAGCAGACAACAACTTCAATGGAGGTTGATGAGTTTACAACCAGATTTGAGAGAGAGTTCTCTCTGTGTTGGGCATGTTGAGAGAGAGAGAGATCATCCATCATCACCAGTACAAACATTGAGATTGAGAGGGAGCATTCCCTGTTGACTGGGCATTCCTTTAGTGCATCCACCACCACGTGGTATATTGACATGACAGGTGCTCGAGATATGTTTTTCGAGCTTTCACAGGAAGGTATAGATGTGGAGGTAGTGTTGGGGGATGATAGAATTGTCAGAGCTGTTGGGCGTGGGACCATTACATTTCAGAGAGAGTCCATGAGTCCCATGACTTTGAGGCACGTGTTGTTTGTACCTGGGCTGAAAAAATAATTTGATATCAGTTTCCATGATTGAGGACAGGGGACTTCGGGTGTCTTTCCTGGATGGACATGTCTGTGTATTCCCCAATACTGTAGGACCATTTGCCTCTTACACCATTTGAGTCAGATGTGGGAAGCTGTACAAACACTTATTTCAGCCCAACTTGCTTTGACATATAGCGGCAATAGTGAGCTCTGTGCGCTATGGCATAGGGGGATGGCTCATTTGCATCATCTGACCTTGAGGATGTTGAGGTAGATGGTTACAGGGTTTCCTTAGTTTAGCACTGAGCATAGTGATGTATGCAGAGGGTGTGCTTTGGGAAAGTACACCAAGGCTGCTTTTACGAGTAGTGACAACAGGTCAACAAGAGTGGTTGATTTGATACATTATGAGTTGTGTGGTCCTATGTCGTCTGTTTCTCTGAGAGGTTTTGAGTATTACATGACATTCATCAATGATCATTCTAGGAAGACATGGATCCCACATTACCAGATTCTTCAAAAACCCCTCCGAATCAGTTTCTGAAACGCAGGGGAGTCGGGGATCCGAATCAGATTCTGGAAGATTTGGTGGGTTTTTTGAGAGGAACTGAATCCAATTTTGGATACCAAATCCTGGCATTCTTGAAGATGAATAAGGGAACCGTTTCAGAAATTTGGATTCTTTGTTTTAAATTGATTTTTTTAAAATTTTTATAAGTTTAAGCTTGTTGTGTATGCTAGCAAGCATACACAGTCAATAAAATTTGTTGTGTATGCTTGCTAGCATACACAGCAAAAAAAATTGCTTGCTATATGCTTGCTAGCATACAACAAGCATGCATACACAGTCAATTTTTGTTATTTTGTTGACAATATGACTCATGATGAATGTTATGAATTTATGACTGAAATTTAAATCCATTGATGTATCGCAATTCACTATGATATCATGTTCCTATGTTAGTGTTACTGACAAGTTGACAACTGTTAGACAATAGACTTTATTTAATTATTATGTTAATGTTAGTAATAAGTATGTTATTGTTGTTAACTTGTTTATATCATTGTATCAGTATGACATTCATTTTTATTTCAGTCTGAAAATTACTTGTTATGATGTTGATGTATCAGTATGATGTAACATGTTAAATTGTTAATGTATGATTCATGAATCTATGATGATTCTGAATTTCAATTCATGAATGACAAATTCAATTGTCAATTACAAATGTATGGCGTTCATTGATATCTCTAGATAGTAGATAGCATGACGAATTCATAAATTATGATGTATGAATCTTAAATCTATAATTTTAATTTTTTGAGTTTTTATAAAATTATAATTTATAAATTTATAATATATATAATAATAATAATAAGAATAATAATAATATAATTAGGGTTAGCGTTCTGAATCCCCGATTCCTACTTTTAGGAAATTGCCGAATCCCGTATCCGATCGATTCCTCGGTTCATGTAACCTTGCCTGGATCTACTTCCTGGGGAGCAAGAAATCTGAGGAGGTCTTGTCGAGGTTCCAAGAGTTCAAAGCTCTTGTGGAGAACCAGACTGAGAGGGGGATTCATGGAGTCATATAAGATAACGAGGGTGAGTAAGGAGTTCGATGAGTATTGCAGACAGGAGGGCATATGGAGACAATTGACAATACCATACACTCCTGAGCAGAATGGAGTGGCGGAAAGGAGGACCCGATCTATTGTTGGAGCAACAAGAGCCATGTTACATGATCAGTCACTTTTTTCCTTTCTTTGGGCCGAGTCATGTAGTACAACTGCATACCTTCAGAATAGGATCCCCCATTGTGCCTTGGGGAGCAAGACTCCTGAAGAGATGTTCTCAGGCAAGAAGCCCGAGGTTAGTCATTTTCGCATATTTGGTTGCTTGACCTTTTCACATGTCCCTTCTTAGAAGAGGACAAAGCTTGAGACCACTATAGAGAGGCATCTTTGTGGGGTATGATGAGACTTCGAAGGCCTTTTGTATTTATCTTCCTTCCTAGAGGAAGGTTGTTGTGAGGCGGGAAGTGAGATTTGAGGAGGAGCAGGCCTTCAGGATGTCCAGAGAGTCAGTGCAGGAGGAGCAACAGGTCCCCCCACCTCAGGCAGCTTCACAGGTACCCTCAATTCAGAGTACATGTTCACAAGTTTTTGGGGTTACTGGACCACAAGTTATAGGCGCATGATTGACAGGTTTAGTGGTTTAGCCAACAGGTACTTCGGGGACATTTTTTGGTTCTCAGGTTAGGTTCACCATAATAGCTACTGGATCACAGATTTCACTAGTGGTTGGTTCACCAGCTCTTGGTACACAGATTTTTGGGCCTTCTACTTCTGGGAGTTCTTCAGATCATGACAAACCAGTTTAGGAGCAACCTTCAAGGAAGAGGAAGCCTAAATGGCTTCGTGAGACCTTGAAGGAAGCAAAGGGTTTTGGAGCGCCCAAGGAACCAATGAGGTCTATAGTGATGCCATATAGGTTGGGTATGGCCTTGGTTGCTAGTCTTCATGATTTAGAGCCATCTAGTTTTGAGGAGGTCTCTCAGCATCATGTTTGGAGAGATGCCATGATGGAAGAGTACCATTTCATCATGAAGAACGATGTTTGGGAGATTGTTTGTAGGCCTGAGGGGAAGTCAGTGGTGACTTCTCGATGGCTTTTCAAGGTAAAGCATGCTGCAGATGGCAATGTGGAGAAATACAAAGCTCGATTTGTGGTGCGGGGGTTTTCACAGGGAGAGGGAGTTGATTGTGATGAGACCTTTGCATTGGTTGCTCGTTACACTTCTATCAAATCATTGATTTCCATTGTTGTGGAAATGGGTTGGAAGATCCATCAGATGGATGTGAAGAGCATTTCTCAATGGAATCATACATGAGGGGGTTTATGTGGAGCAGTCATAGGGCTTTGAGATTCATGAGAGAGAGTCTCATGTTTCCAGGCTGAAGAAAGCCTTGTATGGGATGAAGCATGCTCCTTGAGCTTGGTATTCCAAGATAGACTCTTACTTTCTGTCGATGGGTTTTCAGAAGAGTGAGGTTGATCCAAATCTCTACTTCATCATGGTTGGAGTTGATCCGCTCATTCTTCTGTTATATGTGGATGATTTATTTATCACAGGCGAGGAGAGACCTATTGCAGTTTGCAAGAGAGATCTTGCTTCAGAGTATGAGATGACTGACATTGGGTTGATGCATTATTTTTTGGGATTGGAGGTTTGGCAGGAGCTTGGTCATATTTTTTCCGGGGCAGGGAAAGTATGCAGTAGATATTCTAAGGAGATTTTCGATGGAGGATTGCAGGTCGATGTCTACACCTATCCTCACCAACTGGAAGAAGCTTCATATTTTTGAAGGAGAGTTGGTGGATCCTACCTTATATCGTTAGCTCATAGGTTTGTTGATGTATTTGGTCAACTCTAGGCCATATTTGTGGAGCAGTCATAGGGCTTTGAGATTCATGAGAGAGAGTTTCATGTTTCCAGGCTGAAGAAAGCCTTGTATGGGATGAAGCATGCTCCTTGAGCTTGGTATTCCAAGATAGACTCTTACTTTCTGTCGATGGGTTTTCAGAAGAGTGAGGTTGATCCAAATCTCTACTTCATCATGGTTGGAGTTGATCCGCTCATTCTTCTGTTATATGTGGATGATTTATTTATCACAGGCGAGGAGAGATCTATTGCAGTTTGCAAGAGAGATCTTGCTTCAGAGTATGAGATGACTGACATTGGGTTGATGCATTATTTTTTGGGATTGGAGGTTTGGCAGGAGCTCGGTCATATTTTTTCCGGGGCAGGGAAAGTATGCAGTAGATATTCTAAGGAGATTTTCGATGGAGGATTGCAGGTCGATGTCTACACCTATCGTCACCAACTGGAAGAAGCTTCATGTTTTTGAAGGAGAGTTGGTGGATCCTACCTTATATCCTTAGCTCATAGGTTTGTTGATGTATTTGGTCAACTCTAGGCCATATTTGTGTTTTGCGGTGAACACTCTCAGTCATTTCATGGTGGAGGTTAGGAGAGTGCACTAGGTTTCCGCGAAACATGTGTTGAGATACCTTGCAGGTACAATGGATTATGGTCTGGATTATAGGAGATCAGATGGGGTTAGTTTGATTGGCTTCACAAATTCAGATTGAGTAGGCAGTGTGGCAGACTGGAAGAGCACTTCAGGATGTTGTCTCAGTTTGCGCTCGACAGCAGTGTCGTGGTTCTGTCGGAAGCAAAAGTTTGTTGCTTTGAGTGCTGTAGAGGTCAAGTACATGGCAGCCAGTCAGACTAGTTGCGAGGCACTGTGGCTTCGCAAGTTATTGGTGGATTTATTTGATCAGGAGCTGAGGCCTATTGTGATTTATTATGACAATCAGAGTTGCATCAAGCCCTTTGAGAATGCAATATTTCACAACAGGTCAAAGCATATTGAGATCAGGTACCATTTCATCCGTGATTATGTTCAGAGAGGGGATGTGGAGTTGCAATACATTTCCACTAATGAGCAGGTTGTAGATATCTCGACAAAGTCTCTTGGAAGAGGCAAGTTCATTCACTTTAGAGACAAGTTGGGTGTGGTGCAGAACACCTTCTTCGGTAAGAGGGAGTGTTGATTTTTGTACCTAGGAAAGTGTTCCCTTGGTGATTTTTGCTTAATCCCCCTTAAAAGGGGAAAATAACATGACCCTTGCAATTAATGACATGAGATGAGTTTTAATTTTCACTTTAGATATTTCAGTGACTTTTTGATAAATTTAAGTGAGGTGAGTGAAATTAATTTTGGTGAGAATTAAATGTGCATTTAATCTCATCCATCCATCTAAATCATTGTGGGCCCTTGGATTAGATGACCATTCAACTTCCTCATTAGACACCATAAAGTCAAGGGAAGGCATGAGAGACTCATTCAGTTTTCCATGAGCATTGGAGGAGAGAGAGAGAGAGAGAGAGAGAGAGAGAGAGAGTCGAATTTGAGTGAGGGTGAGCAGGTTGAGCAGGTCGAGGGTGAGTGGGTTGAGTCGAATTTGAGAGAGAGTCGAATTTGAGTGAGGGTGAGTAGGTTGTGCCTAGCTCTTTTATTGATCTTTTGTTTTAGTTCTTCAAGATCCTTTTGTTGATTCTTTCCCCATTGGAATCTCTTACTACTTGTTGTCATAACATGGAATGGTGTAGCTATGATTGAAAAGGATGCTTTGAACTTCCAAAGGTACTGGGTTTCTCCCACAAAGATGCTTACTTTAGTGACATAGTAGGAGTTGGCAATTTGATGATGGCTTCCATCTTCTTAGGATTGATCTTGAGTTCTCCATGAATTACATACCCTAAGTACCCTAGTACTTGTTCAATAAACTCACATTTCTTAACATCTGCCAATATTTGGTGTTTTTTGGTCGCTAATACATTTATCAGATGTGAGATATGTTGTTCCTAGGGAGAAGTAAAAATCAATTTATTTATCCAAGTACACTATTACAAATGATTCTAAGAAAGGATGTTGTAATTTACCAAAGTGTTGTATTCCAATGTTGTGAAGGGTTTGGTTGTTTTTTGGTAAATTATTCAAATGTTTCATGGACTATTTTGGCCAATAGTCAGTTTGCATGAAGTTGCATGACCCCAAGAAATAATATAATTCAGACCTTCAATGAAATAAACTCAAAATTAAAGCATGAACATACCAATGAGATATACAGGAGTAGACGATGCTCATATAACAAACATGCAGGCCATGTATCAACTCTAGGTCACTAGGGTTGTAGTTGCTACTTGGATGAATTCGCCCTTGCAAGCTCACACCCCTCTTTGGATGAATGATCAATGATATAGCTCCGAAAATGTTGGTACTGATCCCAATAAGCAACAATAGGATCAATATTAATTCTCCTAGTGGATGATATGAAGAATAGAGCCTCCAATGCTCAGATGAACGCGCCTCCACTTATTTAGTAAGGAAGAGTGCGCCCTTTAGTGTTGGAAGATGAAGAATGCACCCTTCAGAAGATGATCAAGCATCACCCTCTCTGTAGAATAATTTCCCAATGCACCTCAATGATAGAGATAAGGAATATGTCTGCAATGATAATATGTCTCCAACGATAACCAGATAGTATGTCTCTCAGAATAAATCCAGCAATATGCCCTCAGTAAAGCCAATAAATGCGCCCTCAATATGTGTATAGAGATGCGCCCTCCAAAATTCTCCACTTGCTTGGATTCCCTCGGATCCCTGCAAAGACTGATGAATATAATAGTCTTGAACTACATTGATAAACTTGGATGATCTATCCATGGAATTGACTAGGGTGGATAGATTTTGCCACTGAACTCAATTGTTGGCTAAGGAATTCACCCTCAACCCAAAAATGCTCTCAAAGCTCTCAAAACTGAATTGCAATATTGAATAATAACAATGCCTACCCTGAGAAGTCGATTTGTTTCCTTTAATTCTTTTTGACCCGTGCATGACACATGCAACTTAACTTATGTATGCATGCAACTTTAATGCTGCATGTTGCATGCATTTTGAATTAGTCCTTGCATGTCATGCATATCACTTGCTCCTGCTTAAGTGGTCCTCTTTATCTGCTAATGATTTCATGTCCCTGCTAATAGTGTGCTTTTATTCCTATGTGGCATAGCCATTAGGTAATTCCCCAGCTTGTCACAAACGGAACATTACAGATGTAATGCATCATTCATCATATGTATATACTATAAATGTAGTTGTTGCTTACATATATCGGAAGGCATCACCAACCATTCATATAGACCATGGCTTCTCTTGAAGGTGGGCTTCCAGTTGTCTTCTTCTTCGGGTCACACTTGTTGGTATTTTGATTTGAGATTTAGTTTGGTGTAGTATTTTGCATTTTGCATTTTGCAGCTGGTCCAACAAGTCATTCGTCCTAGGGAAAGGCACCAATTCTTGGGAGTGATGTCATACGTGTAGTATGTACTACATGGTTGATGCGCTCATGATTAATCTATTATGGATGATATTTCTAGCTTCATAATAATTTATAATGTCTAGATAGCACAAATATGTATATTTTCAAATTTTCTATAACTAATTTCAATTTGGCATTCAGCATGTCTTTGTTTTGCATATATAAGCATTATTATATATAAAAATATATCTAGATTTATGGGAAATGACAAAAAAAGCAATTTCAAGGAGCTTACAAATTGTTCATTATGTGGGGATGCTACTAGGAACAATGACCATCATGGTCTTGGGTAAAGTGTTGTAATGTCATTGGTCACTTAGAAGTTTATTTGTGTGGCCATGGTGTGTTTATGTCCTAGTCAGTACGTGATGTTGATATGCCATGTAGAGGAATATATAACGTGTAAGAGATGTGTAAAGGAATATGTAAGAGATATGAAATGAACGGTTGGCATGGAGGAATGCCACCAAAGTTAGCAAATTGGTGAAAAGCCCAAACACTCATGGGTGGTTTAAGTGCTTGTACTTGTATGCCTCTCGAGTCTTGATATGGCAATTCAATTAATAAAATGGTGTGTTAAAGTTTTGTCCGTGACAATATAAAATTCCCAACATATCATTAAACTTATGCCATGGGGCTGCACACAAAGGTAGTGACTCTTTTACTAACATAATGTTTAATTGGTTGTGGGATGAATATATGTGCTTGCTCAGCCTCCCCGTGCAGCTCTATTAGACATGTTGTCTGGACAAGTGCAATTGTTAACAAACTAATAATAATTAGTTGAAATGCTGTGGCTAGTGTCTTGGAATGGTTTCTACAACTTTAAAATCTCTGCTTGCTTCTCCTTCCTCATGCTGTGCTATGATATGGGCATCATCACACTAACACTAGTTTGTTCTATAGAATCTATAAGAAAAACTCCAATGTCAAGGATCAATTTAAGCATTATCTGCAAGTTTGAAACATCACTTGGCCCTCTTTCTCATTTCTTGCTATAAGAAATTGTTATTTTAAATTTATGATTGCTTGTTGTCTTGAATTTTTCCACAATCTATTTCAGCATACATTGTTTTGGATGCACATTCTGATATTTAAAAGTCTAAGATCCACTTTGGGTGGTGCCTTGGGCTCTTGAATGTTGTTGGCCATGAACACTGTGCATTACTTTGGTTTTCTAAATTTGCTATGGAAATTGTTGATTTAGGCGCAGTCATGATCGTGACCGTGGCCATGACCGTGATCGTGAAAGGCGTTATAGACACAGGTCTCGGTCTCGTTCAAGTGGAAGGTCAGGGAGTTATTCTCGGAGACGTTCTCACTCAAGATCCCTTTCAAGAGAGACCAGAAGGTATATAAATCTCTGTCCATTGTTGGTCGATCATGATCAATGTAATATACTTATTTGTTTTAATCTATGGATGGTAGTATTTAATTCCTTCATATGATGTTTTATTATCTTTCTGATTATTTTGCTCTCCTGCTGGGCATGTCTTTGACATGGTTTATAATATAAAATCATATAGACATGACACTTTACTTGGGTTGATATTAAATAGTCCAGTAAAGCCAAGCCTAGAAGGCACTCATATTTTACACACATTGAACAAGTAGTCCTTCAACGAGTATAAACACAAATACGATTAGATTGTTTATTCATTTAATGATACTCTGTTTGAATGCAGACCAGGAGTCGTAGCTAGTTGAAAATCATTGAAATTTTGAAATTCCTAGCATGTTGAATGATCACTTTTTACAAGTAGTTTGTGTAAGAGTTGAATACTGTAAAGTAAATGCATTTTTTATTCTGTTTGCTTAGAAATGACATTCTTGACAAACCCTTTGTTGCATCAAGAGTAGTGAGGTGCTTACAAACCAGTATGGCGGAGATGTTGTAATGTGTAGCGTTGTGTAACATTATGTAACTTGACGTTCCTATAAAAAAGAAATAAAAATGCACATGATGTCGGCTTAAACAAACAATTAAGCAGTGTTCCACGGGGACTTGCCCCCCAAGGTCGGGAGCTCGCCCCCCTCGCTCCCCACGCCTTGGGGGCTTGGGGGTTCTTGCTGAAATGTTTCCCCTCGTCCCCAATTTGGCAAAACTTGGGGAAACGCAGGGGGGAGCTTGTCCCCCTGTTTTGAAGCACGCACCGGTGAAGTGGGGGGCTCCTAGGCGCTTCAGCAGTAACGGTAATGTTAAATTCTTAAAGTAAAAGTGGTATTTTTTTTATTGAAAGATTAGAAAAATACCACTTTTACTTAAATTTTTAACATTACCATTAATTGTTTCAGGATGTTTGAGAGTGGTTTCAACCTCATCAGAGTTCATATGCAAAAAGTAGAATTTTAGATCCCATTCAGAATTCAACAGACTTAACAGTTTTCAGGATTTCAGGATTGCAACGTTTCCACTGGATTTTATCATTTATGAGGTTAAGAGATTGTCATTTAATCAAGCACATCAACCTCTCTATGTACATTGATGTTGGTGGTGCTGATTGTTAAACTCCTCTATCATGACCTTAATCAAAATGTACCCTTTCCTCAAGCAAAATCACTTATTAAGCATGATTTTTTTCTTCTTCTAATTCTACCTTATTTTAATGCATGGTTTAGGAATTTTCATCAAAATTGTAGGGTGTTGAGTAATGTCCTTTGAGGATCAACTTCAAGATTCAAGGTAGAGGCAAGGGCTAAAAGCCTAGAGGAGGCGGGCATAGGGTGCTATTGATGAATATGACCCCAATATAGGATTAATAGTTCACTCTTGCATAATTGTATGTTGGACTTGAAGTACTCAAATATTGTGTTGCCCTCTGGAATCATGGAGAAATAGGGTCCTCTGGTCCCCCCTGAATTTCCCTAAAATTTGGGGGTGGTCTCCATGTGTCCCCAACCTGCGTTTCCCCGCTCCCACGCTCCCGCGTCTCGGAAACTTTGGGGAACATTGCCATTAAGTTATGTTGACTTGATATAAATCTAAATATATCAAGGACAGAGAGGGATCAAATATATTGAGGTCTAAATTTTTTCTTAATGTGTAAAAATTTTAAGATAAAAAAAATTTACACCTCAAGAAAAATTGGATTCCTCTCGGTGCTTGATAGATCTGGTGCGGATTAAAATATATTCACCTTGCTGCTTAGATTTTATTCCTGTGTCTCCTGATGATCCAAGTGGATTTTATGCAGTGTAAGGGTCGCCGGTCAGTCCTTTCTCTATTGAAGAACATTTTTTGTTCATTCATTTACTCTGGACATTTCATTTGGGTGCAAGAAATATTTATTATTAAGTAATGTTGCATACATCTTTTGTCTAGGAAGTTTTGATTTATTTGCTGCTGGTGCTGAGAGTCTTCTTCCATGGTCTTTGAAATGGACTATGACTGTCATAGTGTCTCTGACTTAAATCGCTTTTTATGCCACTTTTGATGAATTGAAATAAGAATGACTGTGGGGCAGATGCCTTTTATGGAAGGTATTCCTAGAGGTTCACTAATTTTTGTGGGTAGTTTGTACAAGTTTCTGTTATATTTGTTGGTATTTAGGACGTTTTTCACTTTCTGTACACTTGCCTTGTAATTGAAAGTTATTTAGGTTAAATCATCTGGAGTCTGTCTGCTTTGCTGCTACCCTTTACAACTTATCAGGAATGCAAGGTTATGTCTAAACTTTAAGAGGGAGATATGTGAAACAGATGTCCCAAGGGAGATGAGAGTCTGAATACCCTGCTGCAATGTACATAATGGCAAAATAAATTATATATTGATAATTTTTTATTATTATTTTTGATACTGGTCAGGTTTAATATATTTAAAGTTGTTTATTATTTTTGTATTTGTAGGAAGCGCACATCTGGGTTTGACATGGCTCCACCAGGTGCAGCTGTAGTTGCAGGTGCTGGAGCTCCGGGTATGCAATAATTCTACCCCCTTGCCAGTTAAAATGGTTACTGTCTCGAGTGTTGGCTTATAGTGAACAAATTCAAGCTAGATAGTAACGATGATTATAGCAGTTTTCTCAGCCAGAAAATCGATGTTATTTCAAGGAAATTATTAAATTTAATGGTGAACTTTAATTGTTTTTCCTTTGTTTTGGATCCAAACTGAGGAACATTGTTCGCTTGTTTGCTTGTTGTCTGCTGTATTGTTGTTTTCTGTGGTTGTTTTTGTTTCTGTTGTAAGTGCTGAAGGCATTACGAGCCACATGCGCTTTTGTGCCTGTCCACTAGTGCCCCTGCAAAGGCCATGAACAAACAGGAACTGATGCAATCATGTTAGTAGGCCCTAATCATCCTCTTCCTGCAACTTCCATTTCTCTGGTAGTTTCACATTTGCTTGGGAAGTGAGCCAGAATGTTATTCTCCAGGATATTTATATTAAAGGTTTTATTATAATCCTACATTAAAAAAGGCTAATTTGAATTGTGCCTCAGCATCTGCTGCAGGATAAGTTATTTTTGCCCATCTGGTGGCACTTTTGCTGCTGGATGTGACCAAGCCTTTACAGTGAACAACCTTTAAATCCCTTCAGGAATTACCTATTAAACACTGGGACATAAACTAATGATTTTCTATTCAATCAGGCTTAGTTCCTGGAGTTTCTCAGCCAGTGCCTGGAGTGTTCCCAATGGCGCCATTTGCAAATGCACAGGTAAATGCATTCGTGCAGTTGGAATGTAAACACACTGAGGTGTGATAATTTTTTTAAAGCAATTTTATTTGTCATGTCAGTTTGGAGTTTCTAATATGGCAGTGCAAGCTATGGCCCAACAGGTGTGCTTTTCTATATATGTTTCTCTACTGCCGGGGAATTGTAATTTAAAATGTTATTAGTAGTGTGGGTAATATATGTTCAAGCATGTAAAATGCTAAAACAGTTTGACTTTTTTACTCTCTTTACATTGTCTGAATGCTTAATTTGGGGCAGGCAACGAGACATGCTCGCAGAGTTTATGTCGGAGGCTTACCTCCTTTAGAAAACGAGCAGGTTTGTCTTTCTGAAGATATACAAGTAACCTTAGTGGTTCTCCAATTAAGCTTTATTTGTCTTTCTTTTTGGAATTATAGTTTTTCTGGTGTGTTTGCATAGTTGTATAGTGTGCATAACTATTTTCTAGGGAACTCCATGCATATGAGTTTTACTTCTGTATATCTATTCTCTGGAACCTAGAGGATGGTGATTTTAGTTCTTGAGATTTGTTTTATACTTGTTTATTATCATTATGAAACTCTCTAATCTTAATTCCTTCTGTTTGCGAAATTGTCTCTCAGCAGACTATTGCAACATTTTTCAGTCAAGTAATGGCTGCCATAGGAGGAAATACTGCTGGGCCAGGTATGCAAATATCTTATAATGATGCATCGTTTCTTTTCTGTGTCTGAATGTTTTCAGCGATCTTTTTTTCCTCTTTATTTTTCTATTTAAATTTTTTTCACGTGTAAGTTGAACAATTCCCGAGTCTTCTTAGAGTTCCTACATTTAAATTTTATAGTAGGCATCAAAAATCGCCAAAGCAGGCCCCAGACATTTTCTACCACACTGAAATACATTTGCCGTCAGATAAATGTTCAATCTGGTCCGTAAAAGATCAATCAACTAAAAATGGCTATTGGTCTCCATTTCAGGTTATTACTGGAATAGTACTGACATTTGGTTTCAATGAATGGCATTGTTGTTTATTACCCTTGCAAAAAATATTTTGAGCAATTATACTTTTGAATTGAAGTTTTTGAAATGTTGAAATGTATGGAACCATTAATTTCACAAAATTGTTCTAATGCAGGAGATGCTGTTGTGAATGTGTACATCAATCATGAAAAGAAGTTTGCCTTTGTGGAGATGAGGACTGTTGAGGAGGCTAGCAATGCGATGGCTCTTGATGGGATACTATTTGAGGTATGCAGTTCTTGTCATAGGGGTTCTGTCAAAGTTGGATAGTTTGAGAGTTGTCTTATTTCTTCTGTTGTTCTTAAACAGGGTGCTCCAGTACGAGTACGAAGGCCAACTGATTACAATCCTTCAATGGCAGCAGCCCTTGGTCCAAGCCAACCAAGTCCTCATCTTAACCTGGCAGCTGTGGGACTTACTCCAGGGCAAGTGTTAATGGTCAAAGAAATTTTCAAGAAAGTTTTCATTTCAGATTTTACTTGATTTCAGAATTATTAAAACTCTTTCTGAACTCAATGCTCCTGGCAGGGCAACTGGTGGTGCTGATGGGCCAGATAGAGTATTTGTTGGAGGCTTGCCTTACTATTTCACTGAAGCCCAGATAAAGGAGCTCTTAGAAGCATTTGGGTATGTTTTATTATGTCATTTATCTTTCCTATTTACATTGTAATAACTCTAGATGCTATATGGACGTTTTGTGCATTATTTTTAACTGTCTTCAAGCTATTTTTTCCTGTAACTGATGTTTTATACCCTCATGCAATTGTTGCTTATGCTCATCTTTTATCCGTGCCTTTTGTACAACAAGCTTTAATTGTGCATTTCTTGCATCGATCACATCTCATCCAATAATTGGCTTTTCTGCATCCAATGCTTCTCTGTCATAGCAAACTTTGCCCCTGAAATAATGGCCTTCCTATCTATTTGTAGTAATTTTAGATCCAAGAGTTACATCTCTTTCAAATTAATCATCCCTTCATTAATTTCAATTTTCATGTCTTTTTGTACTTGAAGAAAATATTTTAATCTAATTATATAACTCTTTTCAACAAGTTGTTTGAAGACTCATTAGGAGTGTTACATCGTGATGCGTCCCCTGTGCTCCCCTGCTCCCTGGATGGTGAAACTTATTGTGAAAAGTTTTGTAGTGTTCCCAAAATGGCGAAATATGGGGTGAAACAGTTCTCATGATTAATGGTTTAGAGATTTCGGGAATCGGCTCTTAATGCAAATTTAGAAATTTCACCTCAGCTTTAGGTTTCCTAGATCTATTCCTGTGAATTTTCAGCCTTAGGGCTGAATCAGAAATATGAATTTAGAGCAGCAGTATTTCACTTTTCTTCAACACAATTTTACAGGACAGCCAATAAAATATATACCTTTCAAATGTACTTCAATACCACAAAGCTACAGCCCTTGGGGCACACATTCCAAGCATATAACAAATACAAAATGTTTTATTACCTCAGATTATAACAGCAGTAAATCTGTGTTAAAGTTAGTGCAGCTGCGAGACCCATTCTCAGGGAGGATGGTACCCTAGTCAGTTAACTAGGGCAGAGTAAGACCCTAGAAGGTACCCTAGGGCCCCCAGTAGTCTTCTAGGGTTTTTTGGTCTGGGACCAAGCAGGTTGATGCCATGGCAAAGCCCCTAGCATGTGGCTAGGGCCCCTATGTGCCTCTAGGGTATTCTAGTCTAGGACCAGGGACACGATGTCCAAGTAGATCCTGCAGGTTGAGGCAGAGACATATTTTGGTCTAGGACCAAGGACACTTTGATCAACTTTTAGTCTGGGAATGAAGCTCAGCTTAGCACTGAGAGCCATTCTCTAGGAGAATGGAGGCTTTTGGTCAGTTACCAGGAATCACTCTGCGACTGAAGCTCATATTAGCATTGAGAGCGATTCTCTGGGAGAATGGAGGCACTTGGTCAGTTACCAAGAATTTGATTCAGTCTGGGACTGAAACTGAACCTAGAGCTGAGAGCCATTCTTTAAGAATGGAAGAAGATGATATGTGATGTCCTCTCTCCTAATCATTACTGCTAGGTTGCTTCTCAAGGGGCTGGCCACCTCTTGATGATGGCACTAGCACCTAACCCTTAGGAACAGTATTGAGGACTAAAGGATCGTACCATCCGATTTGGATCTTCCCCTTATACAGTGATGACAAATATATAAAACAATGTACCTTGAGAAGGAGAAAATATTTAGGTCTATTGGTCTTGTTGGTCCTATAGGTAAATGGTTGTCCACCCTTATGGTTGTAAATTTTTATATCATTCCCCAACCCGGTTTCAAGCCACCATTTTCGTCATTGTTTAATGCCCAACCCAATTTACTTTCTGCTGCAAATTAGATAATTTTCTCATAAACAATTTGACTGAAACACATGAAGAATTTTACAACTTTAAATGATCTGTAATAAAACACATTCACAAATGAAAATTCAGACTCGGTATTTTTGGCCAAGTCACCCAAGAAAAAACCCAACCTCCGGGGAAAACCCGTTCTTGAGAGAGAATTTTATTTTATGGAAAAAAATTAAAGTACAACAAAGACAATGATAAACTTATCTCAACCACAGTGCTCAACAAATTGACTGAATTCAGAAATATTACAGTCAAAATGTCTTCCAACTAGCTGCCTCGAAAACCATGCCAAACTGACTGTAAGGACTGTCTTGATTTTTGTGCCCACTTCTGTACCGTACAGACTGTATGGTCCTCAATTTTTGTTCCCACATGTTGTACTGTACAGATTGTACAGTTAGCCTTGAATTCTGTGCCCAAAGAATCTGTATGTGCTGCCTCAAAATTTGTGTTCAAAACATCTGCCTCGAAATTCGTGCCACTATTGTATGGAACAACAATTAATTCTGCTGTACGGAACTCAAAATTTGTGCCCAGAATTTGCCTCGAGATGCATGTTGTATGAAAAAATATTCAGTGCTGCTGTATGGTCTTGGGAATCGTGCCCTCCGCTCCTCTCTATACCTGCAATTTTTCTCATTCTGCTCTCCAACTCTCATGGAAAAAATCAGAATGATTACTCTAATGCCTTCCCTTGCCTTTTTGGTGTCTAAATGAGGAAGCTGAATAGTCATCTAATCCAAGGGCCCATAATGAATTAGATGGACGAATGAGATTAAATGCACTTTTAATTCTCTCCAAAATTAATTTTACTCACATCAATTAAATTTATAAAAAAGTCACTTTATTCTCTAAAGTGAATTAAAACTCATCTCAAGTTATTAATTGCAAGGGTCACTTTAATTTTTTGCTTTTTATGACTTAGACAAAAGTCACTAGGGGAAAACTTTCCTAGGTACAAAAATCAACATTCCCTCTTACCGAGGAAGGTGTTCTGCACCACACTAAACTTGTCTCTGAAAAGAATGAACTTGCCTCTTCTAAGAGACTTTTCAGGATATCTGCAACGTGTTCATCAGTGAAAATGTACTGCAACTCCACAACTCCTTCTGAACATAATCACAGATAAAATAGTACCTGATCTCAATATGCTTTGACCTGTCGTGAAATACAGGATTCTCAGAGAGCTGGATGCAACTTTGATTGTCACAATAAATCACTGTAGGCCTTAGCTCCTGATCAATTAAATCCACCAATAACTTGCGAAGCAACAATGCCTCACACCTAGCTTGACTGGATGCCATGTACTCGACCTCTGCAGAACTCAAAGCAACAGACTTTTGCTTCCAACTGAACCACGACACTGCCGTCGAGCCCAAACTGAAACATCATCCGAAAGTGCTCTTTCGGTCCGCCACATTGCCTGCCCAATCTGAATCCGTGAAGCCAATCAAACTAACCCCATCCAATCTCCTATAATCCAGACCATAATCCACTGTACCTACAAGGTATCTCAACACATGTTTTGCCGCAACCCAGTGTACTCTCCTAGGCTCTACCATGAACTGATTGAGAGTGTTCACTGCAAAACACAAATCTGGCCTAGAGTTGACCAGATACATCAATGAACCTATGAGCTGACGATATAAGGTAGGATCCACCAACTCTCCCTCGGAAGCATGAAGCTTCTTTTAGTTGGTGATCATAGGTGTAGACATCGAGCTACAATCCTCACTCGAAACCTCCTCAGAATATCGACTGCATTTTTTCCCTGCCCCAAGAAAATATGACCAGGCTCCTGCCAAACCTCCAATTCCAAAAAAAATGCATCAACCCAATGTCAGTTATCTCATACTTTGAAGCAAGATCTCTCTTGCAAACTACAATAGGTCTCTCCTCACCTGTGATAAACAAATCATCCACATACAACAGAAGAATGAGCGGATCATCTCCAACCATGATGAAGTAGATATTCATATTAGCCTCACTCTTCTGAAAACCCGTTGATAGTAAGTAAGAGTCTATCCTAGAATAGCAAGCTGGAGGAGCTTGCTTCATTCCATACAAGGCTTTCTTTAACATGCAAACATGAGACTCTCTCCCATGAATCTCAAAGCCCCGTGGCTTCTCCACATAAACCTTCTGCTGTATGATTCCATTCAGAAATGCAGTCTTCACATCCATTTAATGGATCTTCCAACCCATTTCCGCAGCAATAGAGATCAATGATCTGATAGAAGTATAACGAGCAACCGGTGCAAATGTCTCATCATTATCAACTCCCTCTACTTGTGAAAACCCCCGCGCCACAAATCAAGCCTTGAATTCTCCACACTGCCATCTGCAACATGTTTTACCTTGTAAAGCCATCGAGAAGTCACCACTGACTTCCCCTCAGGGCTTAGAATAATCTCCCAAACATTGTTCTTAATGATGGAATGGTACTCTTCCATCATAGCATCTCTCCAAACACGATGCAGAGAGGCCTCCTCAAACGTAGATGGCTTCAAATCATGAAGAGTAGCAACCAATGCCATACCCAACCTGTCTAGCATCACTATATCCCTCACTGGTTCCTTGGGCGCTCCAAAATCCTTAGCTTCCTTCAGGGTTTTATGAAGCCATTTAGGCTTCCTCTTCCTTGAAGGTTGCTCCCAAACTGGTCTGTCATCATCTGAAGAACACCCAGAAGTAGAAGGCCCATAAAGCTGTGTACCAGGAGCTTGTAATATCCCAAGTACTGATATTCTACCGATACTGAGTATAATATTAACTTGTACACTCAATCTTGTGCAAAAATACGGAATAACTATGCATGCAAACTTGCCATGCAAAAATACCCTAAAATATAGTTGAATTAGGGCTAGGGTTTGCAGAAAGGAATTTAACACTTACCACTGATAACTCGGCTGATAATACTCCTGAGATACGTTGTAGGCATAAAGTGCCGAATAGGTGAAGTATCAGTGCTACTCTCCTGCTGTTGACGCCCAACTGCACACGTGTGCACCCCTCATACTGAAGGTGATGTTTTTGGAGGAGGAATGGTCAGAAGTTGCTGAAACTTTGTGGACTTGTTGGTCTTCTCTTCCGGAGAGATAGATTGTGACATGCAGAAGTTTGGCTGCCTCTAAGTGCCCTAGCGAGTTAGTTTGCTGTTTTGCTGCTCACGCCCCCAACTCTCTGATTTGTTGATAACTGCTCCAAGTGAACAAATTGATGGATGATAGTCACTCTGTGCTGTAGGATATGCATGCTGAGAAAGAGGAAGCTGACATGTGGAGGAAGGACTGGGTTTTATGGTCCCAGCCAATTCTTCTGAGGTTTCCCAATTATTTCCAGCTACAAAACGTAGATCTGCCAATAATCCTTCTGAGTGTGTTGGATCCCTGAATACTGATGTATATAATGAATGCTGTGGATAAACCTGGATGATCTATCCCAATAAGAGACTAGGGCAAATATCTCACTGCCGAACCCTCGTTAGCTAAAGCCACCGTCTTCAAACCCAACTACTGCAGATGCATGCTGTGTTGCTGCCCAAAAAATCCAATTCAATCAACAATAATAATAGATAGTCCTTTTAGTCTAATAACCCTCTTAAATAGAACCTTATGCCCTTTTAGGGTTTGCATGTCACTTTTAGGGTTTATGCTTCACATTTGCATGCATGCAATTTTAATTTGATGTTGACTTTTAAGCCTAAAGGAATAAGGCTTCTTTAATTTGACTGATGACTTTAACACTGAATGAATGTCTTGTTTTGCTCTAAGTACCAAAGGCCTCCAGTCAATTCCCTGCTTATGCAGTTCCCGCTCAAACCTATGGGAATTAAGTAGGTTAGCGGGTGTTTTGGGTGCTTAATTAGAGGGGGGCATTACAGTCCTCCCCGCTTGAAATTGCTTGTCCTCAAGCAACTGCAAACTAGGATGCTGCAATACATGCTTTCCTTCCCATGTGGCATCTTCCATAGGTAATTCTTTCCATTTTACCAAATACTCACAAATCACCCTGTTTCGGAGCTTCCTTTCTTTTACCTGTAGGATTCTCTCTGGAATCAGTACCAATAGCCCTTCATCATCTAAGGGAGGCAACTCGATGGATGGAGCAATGTGTTGTCCTAATGTTTTCTTGAGATTGGACACATGAAACACATTGTGAATCTTGCTCTCCTCTAGGAGTTCTAGCTCGTAAGCCACCTCTCCAACCTTCCGAATTGCCTTGTAAGGACCATAGAAGCAAGGTTTTAGTTTTTTCGCTCCTTTTTTCTTGAGGGAAGATTGCCTGTATGGTTGATGCCGTAAATATACCAGATCTACGACCTTGAAGCTCCTCTCAATCCTTTGTTTGTCTGCGTATAGCTTCTATTGATTCTGAGCTGCCTGTAAGTTTTCCCTCAGGATCTTAAAGATATCTTGACTGTCCTGTACCCAATCTTTTGCCTTTGGTGCACTACTGTCTCCAAAAGCTAAATCTGCGAAGTTCAATGCCTCATAGCCATATAATGCTTTAAAAGGTGTCATCTGGATAGACATATGGTAGGTAGTATTGTAGCAGTACTCCCCTTAGTGTAGCCATTTAATCCATGTTCTTTGTTGGCTTGCTACATAATTGCGCAGACACCCTTCAACCCTGTTATCACTCCAAGAAACTACTTAGTGGTTATGGCTAAGTATGCTTGGTAACTTAAGAAATAAATGTTTTCCAACAGGTGGATCAATGGGATACCAAGAAAGCACAATGAAATGATTAACTTATCAGAACATCTTAATGAACCAGTGCTTTTAGAGACTGCCAATCAGATACAATATAACAGAAAGGTATGAAGAATTTCATTTAGATAACCAAGTACATGTAATGCAGGGTTTAAATAACCAAGTACATTTGGATGCAGGGTCATACTAAACAATAAAGAAATCCTTCATTCAAGTTCATGAGCATAAAGCTGAGCTAAACTTAAACAGAGTACAAAATAAAAGATAGATGAATGGTCTGATGACAGTAGCAAAAGAAGACTGTGATTGTATTAGGATAAGCAATCAGTACATAGGCCAAATTCTCTCCAAGATTGAACCCCCTCTCTCAGTCTGAGTTCTTAGGCTTTATAGCCTTTACAAACAGTCTTCAGATCCTCAAAACATGGATCTGTTAAGCTAAAAATAGTAACTAGAACAGAAATTGCAAAATGATAGGGAATGATCCCTCATCATAAGGAAATGTTAATATGTTGGTCCCATTCTCGTGCTGATAGTTGGTGAAGTGGAGCTAAGCCTCCCAAGGCTTTTGGGATCGATTTGATATAGATAAGAATCAATCTTGATAATGTGGCAATCGATTCCTGAAATATTGCCTTTCAAAGTAAACTCTAAAGAAGAGATCCTGAAATTAAAACTATATCTAAACCAATTCTTCGACAGCTGCTCTGTTTGAAAGATATCTAGAAATCTGGATGTAATCTTTTCATCAATCAACTGCCATGTAGAATTTGTTACCTGAAATTTTGGAAAGTTGGGATACTCTGCCCTTCAGATCTGGGATAAACTACCACTTGTCTTTCAAAAAGTTCCTAGAAGTTCTCTTTGAATTCCTTAACTTTTGGGAAGTTCCTTTGACTCGTGCTAATGCTGCACCCATAATTATACTCGAGGCATTTGCATCTTGATCTGTTCTTAATTATAGCATCTGCAAACATCATATGCGTACATCTGGTCTCTAGGTTATTGATCTGGCATCTGAAACTGACAATAGGCGTGGTATGATGTGTCGACCTGGCTTGTGACTTCATCCACAGCTTGAATCAAGACAACGATTAGAGGCCAGATATCTTCGATCAATCAGATTTTCCAAAATGCAAAGACTTTCACCACGCCCAGGACACCTGCAGTCGGTCTTGGGGTTTGACTCAGCGGGGTTTTATTTATATATCAATTTATGAATTGACATGTGGACTGGAATTCGATGATTGATATGTAGCTTGACATTTGGCACATCCAAGACTCACAGAAAATAAATTTTTTAACACATTCTATCACCCAAAATGACGATGCGCTTTTTGGGAGATAACAAACCCACTTGTTGATAATCTTTGTCTGCCCGTCGCTCTACGGATGATAACTCTGTAATCTGGTGATGGTTTTGCATCAGTACTGCTCCTAGTCCTTCTCTTGAAGCATCACATTCCACTATAAATGGCTGTGAGAAGTCTAGTAGTGCCAAAATCGGGAAAGAACTCATGAGGGTTTTCATTTCCTCAAAGGTTTTCTGTGCCAAATTTGTCCATGTGAATGCTCCCTTCTTTGTGAGATCAGTGAGTGGTGCGGCGAATTGAGAGAATCCCTTAACATACCTTCGATAATAAGTGCAAAGGCCTAAGAAGCCTTTCAGTTCAGTGACTGTTTTTGGCGTGGGCCAATCCCTGATAGCTCTAATCTTTTCCATATGAACCTGTACCCCTTCTGCATTGATTATGTGCCCTAGATACAACATTTCTTTCATGCCAAATTCACCCTTCGCGTAAAGCGAGTGCTCTTCTAGAATTCTCAATACCTCATATAAGTGTTTCAGATGTTCCACCCAAGTTTTGCTGTAAATTAAAATATCATCAAAGAATACTAGCAAATACTTACATAACTGACCTTTGAAAGTGTGGTTTATGCAGGACTAGAAGGTGGCCGGAGCATTGGTGAGTCCAAAAGTCATGACCAAGAACGCATAGTGACCATAGTGGCAGTGGAAAGCTGTTTTGGAAATGTCTTGATCCCTTACTCGAATCTGATGGTACCTCGAGCGAAGATCAATCTTTGAAAAGTACTTGGCACCCCGTAGCTCGTCCATTAGTTCATCAATCGTGGGAATGGGATACCTGTTTTTCATAGTCTTTTTATTGAGTGCTTTGTAATCAATGCACATTGACAATGTGCCATCCTTCTTTTTAACTAAGACCACTAATGATGCGAAGGGACTAGAACTTGGCCAAATATATCCTAGTTCCAGTAGTTCCTTGATTGTCTTCTCAATCTCATCCTTGTATCTTTTGGGATGCCTGTATGGAGTGGTGATGACTGCCTATGTCCCCTCCTCCAACTCAATGATATGCTCAAATCCCCTATCTCGTGGTCTACTTGCTGGAAGATTCCGAAATACCTTCTTGTGCTTTTGCAATAAGGCCTGAATATCCGCTGGGTGTTGGGTGTTGTTCTCTGGAGGTTTCCTAAAGGTGACTAAATGTTTTGCTGACCATTCTATGTCGCCCTGTCTAAGCACGACCTCCATCCTCTATGAGGATATTGGTTTTGTGGGATAAGTATTCATGTCCCACAAAACCACCCGTTTCCCATCTGGTCCCTGGAATTCCATTTCCATTGCCTTGTAGTCGGTAGTATATTTTCCTATTGAATAAAGCCATTGGATGCCTAATACTACATTTGTATCGGCCACATTCACTACATAAAATGAATCTGTCATTTGGTAGTTGCCTAATGTGACATTCAGTTTAGGAATCTAGTAGTTGCAATCCATGCTAGAGTTTTTGGCTACTGCTACAGTAAATCCCTCAAACTTCTCTGTCGGAATACCCCTTTTAGCCACCCATGCTGCATCAATGAAATTGTGGGTTGCCTCCCAATCAATCAATACTCCTACTTTGTGGCCCTGTACTACTCCTCTAACCCTGAGAGTATGAAACCTAGGTACCCCAGATAATGTAGCAATAACTCCCTCTGGTGTATCCCCTTGGAGTGACTCCTCCTTTGTTGCCCGCAATTCCTCTGTTGTTTCTTGCTCGTAGTCCTCCCCTTCACTATCTGAATATACCTCTATGTAATGGGCTTTGGCCTTTTTCGAGCACCTGTGTCCTGGAACCCACGGTTCTTGACAAGTAAAACACAATTTCTTCCGTCTCAAGTCTTTCCTTGTGTCATCGTCTAACCAAGTTTTCTTTGGTATGTCCGGCTGGAAAGGTTTCCTATCCTTGTCTCTAACTAGAAAGTTGGTCTTGAGTGGAAACATGTTTTTCGGGACTGGGTCCTGGAGATCTCTGGCTCTGCTGATCGCATCCTGTAAAGTGGGGGGTTCATAGGCTTTCACCCATCCCCGTAGTGGTTTTGTCAAGGCCTCTATGAACAACATAATCATCCTGTTCTCCGACACATCGGTCACCATAACTGCTACTCTGAGATGAAGGCCTTGACGCTACCTGTCTGCTTGAGTGGAGCCAACTCTCTGAAGTGTATCTCCGGCTCCTTCCTGTCGAACCGCTCCATGAGCTTCTGTGTGAACTCATTGTAGGAACTAATGGTGTTGTGACCCAATGTCACTAGTTCGTGGTACCTCCACTCATGAGCCTTTCCGTCTAGGTGGAGTGTAGCTAATTTAATGGCATTTGTATCCAACTTCTGAACACATATCCTCGCTGAACCTTCGTGAGCCCCATCAAAGTTTGGGATGGTTAACCTACCCAAGGTTTTCTGCAACTCGTAGTTGTGGTTAAATCACTTGTTGAAATTCCTGGGCTCGTTTCTACTTTTCATGTTGCAGAAAATTTGAAAAAGACATGTTTGCATGAAACTCATCCCCCAAGTCCTTGTATTCTTGTAAATAGGCTCCAAATGGTTCACTAGGCTCTACTGGCATGACTGGTCCTGCTATGGCATCTGCCAGGAAGTGAGGCATAGTAGGCGTATTGGAAGGTTTGTTATATATGTGCGCGGTGTTTTGCACATTGGTGTATGCATGCTTCCCACTACTGCTTGTAGACTCTCTATCTACCGGTGAGAGAGGTATACTGCTGTTATCTGGTTCTGGTTTTGCCGACAATCTGTTTATTGCATGCAGTATGTCCTTTTTCCCTTTGGTTAGGTCCTGCAATACGTTTACTAAGCTGCGAAACTCCATCCTGTCTGCATCTTCTCCTGTTCCTTTTCCCCTTTCAGAGTGTATACCTTTTGGGTCCATGTCTGAGTTGGTATCTTTTAGGTGGATATCCTCAAATTCCTCCGTGTACCTACTCTTCCTTCTCCTATAGGTTACAAACTTGTCTTCTTCTGTATTCATTTACTTCTCATGTTCAAGCCTACAACTGGCAAGGAACATGCTTTGATACCACTGTAATATCCCAAATACTAATATTCTACTGATACCGAGTATAATACTAACTCGTACACTCAATCTTGTGCAAAAATATGGAATAACTGTGCATGCAAACTTGCCATGCAAAATACCCTAAAATATAGCTGAATTAGGGCTAGGGTTTGCAGAAAGGAATTTAACACTTACCACTGATAGCTCGGCTGATAATACTCCTGAGATAGGATGCATGCATAAAGTGTCGAATAGGTGAAGTATCAGTGCTACTCTTTTGCTGTTGACGCGTAGCTGCACACGTGTGCACCCCTCAGACTGAAGGTGACGTTTTTGGAGGAGGAATGGTCAGAAGTTGCTGAAACTTTGTGGACTTGTTAGTCTTCTGTTGCCAGAGAGGTAGACTGTCACATGCAGAGGTTTGACTGCCTCCAAGTGCCCTAGTGAATTGCTTTGTTGTTTTGCTGCTCACGCCCCCAAAACTCTGATTTGCTGATAACTGCTCTAGGTGAGCAAACTGATGGCTGATAGTGACTCTGTTCCGTAGGATATGCCTGGTGAGAAAGGGGAAGCTAACATGCGGAGGAAAGACTGGGTTTAATGGTCCCAGTGAATCCTTTTGAGGTTTCCCAACTATTTACAGCTGCAAAACGTGGATCTGCCAATAATCCTACCGAGTGTGCTGAATCCCTGAATACCGATGTATCTGATGAATGCCATGGATAAACCTGGATGATCTATCCCAATAAGAGATTAGGGCAGATATCTCACCGCCGAACCCTCGTGAGCTAAAGACACTATCTTCAACCTCAATTGTCGATGCTGCACGCTGTGTTGCTGCTCAAAAACTCCAAATCAATCAACAATAATAATAGATAGTCCTTTTAGTCTAATAACCCTCTTAAATAGAACCTTATGCCCTTTTAGGGTTTATGCTTCGCATTTGCATGCATGCAATTTTAATTTGATGCTGACTTTTAAGCCTAAAGGAATAAGGCTTCTTTAATCCGACTGATGACTTTAACACTGAATGAATGTCCTATTCTACTCTAAGTACCAAAGGCCTTCAGTCAATTCCCTCTTTATGCAGTACCCGGGTGTTTTGGATGCTTAATTAGTTGGGGACATTACAGAGCTGGTGACCAACAAATGGTGAAATCTGTGATCCGGTAGCTATGTATGGTGAGCCTGTGACTTGAGAATCAAAACCTGTTCTTGAAGAACCTGCTGGCTGAACCACTGAACCTGAAGATCCTGTGCTTGTAACCTGTGGTCCAGTAACCCCGAAAACTTGTGAACCTGTCACTTGTAATGAAGGTACCTGTGAAGCTGCTTGAGGTGTGGGAATTGATTGCTCCTCTTGCATTGACTCTCTGGACTTCTTGAAGGCCCGCTCCTCCTCAAATCTCACTTCCCGCTTTACAATAACCTTCCTCAGTGTAGGAAGATAAATGCAGAAGGCCTTCGAAGTCTCATCATACCCTTCAAAGTCGGGCAACCAAATATACGAAAATAACTCACCTTGGGCTTATTGCCTGTGAATATCTCCTTAAGAGTCTTGTTCCCCAAGGCACGATGGGGACTCTTGTTCTGAAGGTATACAACTGTACTACATGCCTCTGCCCAAAGAAAGAAAGGAAGTGACTAATCATCTAACATGGCTGTCGTTGCTCCAACAATAGATCGGTTCTTCCTTTTTGCTAGTCCATTCTGCTCAGGAGTGTATGGTATTGTCAATTGTCTGCGAATGACCTCGTGTCTGCAATAGTCATCGAACTCCTTGGAGGTATACTCACCCCCGTTATTTGATCGGAGTGTCCGAATCCTCCTCCCAGTCCGGTTCTCTAGAAGAGCTTTGAACTCTTGGAACGTTTGCAAGACCTCCTTAGATTTCTTGCTCTTCAGGAAGTATATTCAGGTCTTTTTGGAATGATCATCGATGAATGTCACATAATACTCAAATCCTCTTAGAGAAGCAGATGACATAGGACCACACAAGTCAGAATGTATCAAATCAAGTACTCCTGCTAATCTGCTATCACTGCTTGGAAAAGCAGTCTTGGTGTACTTTCCCAAAGCACACTGTCTGCATACATCACCGTGCTTAGTGCTGAACTCATGCAATCCTGTAACCATGTCCCTCAACATCCGTAAAGCTGGATGATGCAGATGACCCATCCTCCTATGCCATAGCTCACAAAGCTCACTGCCGCTGATATGTGTCAAAGCATGCTGGGGCCGAAACAAGAGCTTGTACAACTTCCCACATTTGACTCTAATGGTGTAAGAGGCAGATGGTCCCGCAGTATTGGGAAAAACTCGCACATGTCCATCTAGGAAAGACACCCCAAGACTCCTATCCTCGATCATGGAAACTGATATCAAGTTCTTCTTCATCCCAGGTACAAACAACACGCCCCTCAAGGTCATGGGACTCATGGACTCTCTCTGAAATGTAATGGTCCCATGCCCAACAACTCTTACGACTGTGTTATCCCCCAACACTACCTCCACATCTGTTCTTGCTTGTGAAAGCTCAAAGAGCATCTCTTGAGCACCTGTCATGTGGCTCAAAGTTCCATTGTCAATATACCACGTGGTGGTGGTGGATGCATTGAATAAATGCCCAGTCAATAAGGAATACTCCCTCTCAATCTCAATATCTGCACTTGTGATGATGGATGCTCTCTCTCTATCAACATGCCTAGCACAAAGAGAACTCTCTCAAAACTAGCTGTAAACTCTTCAACCTCTGATGAAGCTATTGTTTGTTGCTTCTACTTCTTCTTCTCTTGTGGGCATTGTCCAACATAGTGCCCAAGCTTCTGAGAAGCAAAGCACTTTATAGTGCTCAAGTCCTTTTGTTTACCCTGTTGCTTAGCCCCACCCTTTTTGGGGCCCTTCTTGAAATTCTTTCCCTTCACAGTCAAAGCCACATTTTCCTCATCCTCCCTGCTAGTAGAAAAGTTGCCTTGCATAAGACCTCTCTGGGTTTCCTCCTGAACAAAATCATTCCAAAGTATGTCCCAAGAGGGCAAGTTCTCGCTAGCTACTATAGCCTCTACAAAAACAACCCAAGGATTTGCAACCCCATTCAAAGCTGTACGCACTAGCTTAGAGCCAGGAACAACCTCCCCCACTGCTGCAAGCTCATCTTTCACCTAAGAGATCCTAGTAAGGTAGGAAGTCACTCCCTCAACCTTGGCCATCTTGATACTCTTCAATTTCTCTCTCAACACCATTTTCCTATTCTCATTTGAGTTTTTTGAAACAAGCTGGTCAAAGCATCCCACATCTGATATGCACGGGTTTTACTAGAAATGGGAGGGATAACATGATCTTTAACTGCATCTAGGATAATCCTTCTAGCCTTTATGTCCTTCTTGTTGAAGGCATAAAGTGCTTTTGCATCAGTGGAAGCGGGAACTACAATAGGATTCGTTGTAGTATTGTGAACCATTTCATTCCATAACTCGTTTTCCTCCAATATAAGCACCAATCTAGCTTTCCATGGAACACAATTTCTAGCCCTGTTTAGCCTATCCTCCAGCCTTAGTCCTGTTGCCATTTTAATGCAAAATTCAATTCTCAACAAGGTGCTTCCCATTGACAAAAGAATTCACCGACAGTCTGAAGTTTTTCACTGTGTAAAAAATTCTGCTTTTTCTCTAACAAAGCTCTGATACCATGTAAATTTTTATCTCATTCCCCAACCAGGTTTCAAGCCACCATTTTCATCATTGTTTAATGTCCAATCCAATTTACTTTCTGCTGCAAATTAGATAATTTTCTCATAAACAATTTGACTGAAACACATGAAGAATTTTACAACTTTAAATGAGCAGTAATAAAACACATGAAAATTCAGAATCAATATTTTTTGTCAAATAACCCAGGAAAAACCCCAACCTCTGGGGAAAATATGTTCTTGAGAGAGATTTTTATTTTCTGCAATAAAATTAAAGTACAACAAAAACAGAGATAAACTTATCTCAACCACAGTGCTTAGCAAATGGACTGAATTCAGAAATTTTACAGTCAAAATTTTTTCCAAATAGGTGTCTCGAAAATTGTGCCAAACTGATTGTATAGACTGCCTCGATTTTTGCTCCCATTGCTGTAACATACAGACTGTACACCTCGATTACCGTGCCCAATTGCTGTATTGTACAGACTGTACGGCCTGCCTCGAATTTTGTGCCCAAAAAATCTGTACGGGCTGTCTCGAAATTCTTGCCCAAAAAAACTACCTTGAAATTCATGCCACTGCTGTACGAAAAAACAATTAATGCTGCTGTATGGACCTCGAAATTTGTGCCCAGAATTTGCCTCGGGATGTGTGCTGTACGAAAAAATATTGAGTGTTGCTGTATGGTCTTGGGAATTGTGCCCTCTGCTCTTCTCTCTCTGCTTGCAATTTTTCTCTTTCTGCTCTCCAACTCTCATGGAAAAAATTAGAATGAATACTCTAATGCCTTCCCTTGCCATTTTTGTGTCTAAATGAGGAAGCTGAATAATCATCTAATCCAAGGGCCCAAAATGAATTAGATGGACATATGAGATTAAATGCACTTTTAATTCTCTCCAAAATAAATATCGCTCACCTCACTTAAATTTATGAAAAAGTTACTTTATTCCTTAAAGTGAAAATTAAAACTCATATCAAGTTATTAATTGCAAGGGTCCCTTTAATTTCTGCTTTTTATGACTTAGACAAAAAAGTCACTAGAGAAACACTTTCCCAGGTACAAAAATCAACAATGGTTCACCTTGATCTTGTGGGTTTGTGGGTTGTTTTATTGTGGCCCCCTTGGTTGACTCATGGTCCTTTATTTTACTTGGTCCTAGCACTCTTGTTGTGTGTGCACCTTTGACTCTTACCTTATTGGTTTTATCCCAAGTCTTATTTACTTTATGGTTTTATTAATAAAACCTTTGGACCATTTTTTACTTTATGATTAAACCTTTGGACTATTTATTTTTTGGTTTTATAACCATTGGACCATTTATTTTACTTTGGACCACTGTATTTTACTTAAGTGTTTGATTCACGTTGTTTTCATTTAACACCTAACCTATAAAGCTAAGGGAAGCCTTCAAGTGAAAATCATCAAGTCGTATCTATCTCTTTGGGTGTTGACTGCGACTCCCTCGTGACTACTTCTGCGTGACTGTAATGTAATGTTCCATTACTGATAAATAGGGGGTTGACCGAGGACATTTAATATGGGGACATTATTAGAACAATTATTCAGTATTATTAAGTCATCAGTAGAGTAAAGAGGGCCATCAGAGTTAATATCATAAAACATGCAGAGCATGCAGGACTTATTTCTTCAGTCTTAAGTCAACGAGCAATTAGAATTGCATGCATGCAAAAAGTAAAGTGCAAGGTGCAAACCATAAAAGTGACCCTAAAAGCTATATAAGAAGGTTAGTTGAACCAAAAGGACATCTATGTTATTATTTATCTTTTTGGAAACAGGTTTTGGGAGCTCGGTGAGCTACTAAGGGTTTAAGGCGGATTGCCTTGACCTAATTGGATTTGGTGGCGAAATCTATCCACCCTAGCCAATCATTAGGGTGAATCATCCAGATTCATCATTGAGTACTTCATTGCATCGAAGATTCATTGCGTTTAGGGCATTGTTGGAGCTTCCTTAAGGTTTATAGCTGGGCGCATTCACTCCTTAATCATGGCAGCGATTTCTTTAATGGATAAGAGCATCCTCATCAAATATTAGGGCGACAGATCTTGTCTCAGCTATAGCATGGCCTCATGTGGAGAACGTGATCATTCCATTTGGATACCTTTCTTCCTCACTGGGCATTGTACTCGAGCAACCTGCTCTCACTAAAGCATATTCGCAACCCTGCATGTTTGTATCAAGCTGCTACAACCATCAACGATTCACTTTCATTAATATTTTGAGGGTTTATGCTGAGGTTGTGAACAGTTGAGCAACCAAATAGTGATCCAAAGGGGACGCTCATTATGTGGGCAATATCCTTTATCAGTGGGCAATGATCAATTGTTGCAGCTGAGATCTAATACGTTGGTAGCGATCCATTGGTGGTAGCAGTGAGATCCCTTGTGCTATTGCACCCCAGTGTTGGTCTGAAATTCTACAACCGAGAATTGAGATCTATGTGCATGTAACTCGTAAGGGCACACTTGCTAGCTGAGCCTGTAATTCTTTTGTGGAGTTAGTTACATTGAATTGGTGGCTGTTATTGACTTTTCTGGGCAGCGTGAACATCCTATATTGCAAAAAGTAAATTATCTAGAGCTTGTAGCAACTATTCATATATCAGATCGGCTGTCAAATATTTCCAGGCATGTATTAAATGCATTCTCCTTTCAATACATATACATAGCTGCTGATTTATCATTCTCAGAATTGTGAGGGCATCACACTCATAATTTCAGTATTAACCCTTCCAGTCAAGTAACTGCTGCCAATTAAATAAAATATCAGTCATAGTATTATCATGGTTGTTCATTATATTGTGGTGTAATTCCTCATTAATTCACATGCAAGTGTATCTTTAAATAGCCAATGCATTTGGGCTATTGGGTGAATGATAATTCCATAATCATAGTGACTAAGAATGAAGGTGTGAAACCAAGTTAGCAAACCATCAACTACAAATTGAAACCATTAAACAACAAAATATCAGACCTCAATTGGTTGACATATTACAGTGGTGTATATCTGAAAACCACAAAAACATAAACAATCACCATAACTCAGCAGTATAGAAGCAAAATATCAGTTTGTGTTATTACATGTAAACCTCTCCCTCTTCTGCGCGTGATGCCTCCTCCCCGTCTGCGTTTTTTCCCTCAGTCTGATCCACGTGATTCCTCATCTGCGAGTTTTCCTTCAGCGTGGACTGTGGGTGTTCCCTCAGCGTGATTCCTCATCCACGAGTTTTTCCTTCAGCGTAGACTGTGGGTGTTCCCTCAGCGTGATTCCTCATCCGCGAGTTTTTTCTTTTAGCGTAGACTGTGAGTGTTTCCTCAGCGTGATTCCTCATCCACGAGTTTTTCCTTCAGCGTAGACTGTGGGTGTTCCCTCAGCGTGATTCCTCATCCGCGAGTTTCTCCTTCAAAGTGACTGTGGGTTCTTCGTGAACAATTTTATATCAGCATGACTGTGGGTTCTTCATGAACATTTTTTATATCAGCATGACTGTGCGTTCTTTGTGACTGTATTTATATCAGCTTGACCACCACTTTACTTTAGCGTGACTGTATATATTACTGCTCAGCGTGACTGGTGGGTTACCTCTCAGTGTGACTGGTTTCTCACTGCTCAAGCTTGATGAGTTGTCACCTTTCAACATCACTGCTCAACCTGACTATATTCTCGTGCTTTCAATGCGACTGTATCTGTGTTTTCCCAGCGTGAACTTGATGTTTCTTTTTCAGTACGAACTGTGGGTGGTTTTCCCCAGCGTGAACTTGATGTTTCTCTTTCAGTACGAACTGTGGGTAGTTTTCTCCAGCGTGACCGATAGTTTCAATTTATGTGTGGTCTGTGGTTTTTCCCCAGTGTGACTGTGAATTTCGTGTTATGTGTGGACTGTGGTTTTCCCCAGCGTGACCGTGAGTCTCTTTCATGTGTGGATTGTGGGTTTCCCTGCATGACTGTGAAAGCATGACTGTGTAAAAGTATGATTGTGTGTCTCTACACTATGTGACTGCATCCTTACTAAGCATGACTGTACTGGGTATGACTGTACTTGTTGACTAAGAAGTCTGGGTCAATATGCTTCTGCTTTAAACCTCTTAAGCTCTCTCTCAAGGTACGCAAATTGTTTGCCTAGTTGACTTGTCCCTTCGGTGACAAGATCAAATTTGAAATATCTGAGTATAAGGATGATTCAAATATTGGTTATGATTCTTTATTGCTGATATCTACGGTACATTATTTTATCATGTTCTTACTGTACATGGCATTTGATGATTCTCGAGGACCAACTTTAACGCAGTGATTAATGAAGCGTTAAGTTGAAAGAGATGAAAATTATGTTTGTTTTATTACAGTTCAAATTTTATTAGAGAAGGTGCTCTTGCACATTATGCCCCAACATTGAGGCCTTTGTGGGAGAGGGGAACAACCTAGGTGACAACATAAGAAATGGTGCAGTTGCTAGGGAGGGAGTTCTCCTTGGGATATGATGATAATAACCAGGGCTTAATAAAAGTTAGTATTACAAATTATTAAATCCCAGCAACAACAATTCAATGATTCATCCCATGTAAACTATTAAAAGTAAATAATAAGTAGTAAATACTAAGTTTATCATTGTGCAATGTAAATCAGAATATAGCAAATTAATAATACAAACACGTTATACAATTCATCATGATAATTTTCAAATTTGTATTTTGAATCTGGATATTCATATTTCTAATTTCAGTCATTGTAATTGAAAACTTGAATCAATGATATTGCATGCTAAAATAGTGAAATAGTAAATTACTAAAAACTAAGCCTGAAATAGAGACTAAACAACAATTAAAATTAAAATTTTGCTTTTTTAAACTGAAATTGGGAAAATCGTGGGGGGCGTCTAGGAGCCCCCAGTGTCTGGAGGGGGCGTGTGGGAGCCCCCCTTCATCGGAGCGTGCTGCAGAACAGGGGGACGCGCCCCCTTGCGAGTTTCCGAGAGTTTCCTGATTTTGGGGAGGCTGGGAAACGTTTCCCTAGAAGCCCCCAAGCCCCTAGGGCGCAGGGAGCGAGGGGGGCATGCCCCCGACCCTGGGGCGCAAGGAGCGAGGGGGGCATGCCCCCGACCCTGGGGGGCGAGTCCCCGTGTAACACTGAAAAAGACAAATGTTGGGGTTAGATGGGGCATGGTGTCCTCCTTCTAAGTCCAATTCTTCATCATTTTGAAGCATATCATTAATTTTGATCATTATTTTATGTCTTGTGAGGTTGAGTCCTCAAATTGTGGGTGACAAACCCTACAAGATAATTTTAAAGACAAACTAGGTAGGTTGGCCTAGAGGAGGCATAAAGTGTGACTTTTCTCTTATAATTAAGTTAGCCTCATCTCGTTTGTAATCAAGATCATGGGATCGAATATGACTTATTTCTTATTGTTACTTGTGTATATGAAGCAATCAACTGGTGCACACCTACTTTCTTGGCATTTCTAGCCTTTCTAAGGGATAAATCTTGATGTTTGAAGGTTTCTTTACTATCTTTCAAGGCTATTGTAAGGTGAAAGGATTCTTGAGGCTCTTTCTCTCAATTGAGGCACCGTCGAAGGCATCCAAGGTAGGAGTAATTTAGGGTTTTATGCATGATATTCTAGGTTTTGTTTGGTGAGACATTCCTCTTGAAAAATCTCTCTTGTTTCTTCGAAATCTTGTTTGCGCTAATGAGGTCGTGCTAAAATAACCTTAGGGTTTCTTAGTCTTGCCCTAATTCATTCGAATATCTAATTGCCGATCCTTGTTAGAAACACTAGCCTTGATTTCTCATTGCCTGGCAGAATAAGGGAAAGGATTGTGGGAATCAAGAGGAAGTTCATTGTTTTGTACAACCCATAATAGAATGGGGTGCCAGAGTGGAAGAACTAATCCATCATAGGGTTTGGCTTGGGTTTGTTAAATCCATGATACACGACAAGGATTTGTCGATGTTTCTATGAGCATAAGCATGAAACACAATAAGCTATATCTAGAATAGGCGTCCTCACAAGATTTTGTAGGACGAGACACCATTGGAGGCATTCACTGGTTTGAAGCTAGAGTTGAGTCAGTTTTGCATCTTTGGCTGTCCAGTTTATATGCATATACCAATAGAGAAGAGGACCAAGTTGGCGCCCTCAAGTTTTTGGTTATATTGCTACTTTAAAGGCCTACAAGGGCTTTATTCTAGAAAAAAAAGACAATCCTAAGTAGGAATGTAAAGTTCGAGGAAGACTTTGCATTTAGGAAGTCTCATGAGCCTATTCCAGTGACATAAGTTGAGGAGTAGGAAGCTTTGAAGGTTGAGCTAGGGTCACAAGTGACTTCTAGTTCAAGGCAACAACCTTCTAGTGTAGAGGAGGAATTACCAGTTCCTGCCGGTTATGTCAAGAGACCTTGTTGGTTCATCAAACATCGAGGGATGCTTAGGATCATGTTGTGATTCCTAGGCGCACATCAAGGGAGAGAAGACCTCTAAAGAAGTTTCCAAACTACATGGTGTTGATGAGCAACATTATAGATTCCAAGCCTTTGTTTCTAGGAGGTAGCAAACCATTATGTTTTGAGGGATGCCATGGTGGAGGAACACAACATCATGAAGAATGATGTGGGATATTGTGCTTAGATCGGAGGGGAAATTAGTAGGACTTCCATGTGGCTCTACAAGATAAAGCATGCAGCAAATGGTAGCATAGAAAATTACAAATCTAGATTTGTGGCGAGAGTTTTTTCCTTGAAAGAGGGAATGGACTATGAGGAGACTTTTGCTTTAGTTGCTAGGTACACTTCCATTTGATAGTGGTGACTTTAGTTTTCGTTATGGGATGGAGGATGCATTGGATGGATGTAAAGACAACTTTCGTCAATGGGATAATTGAGGAAGAAGTGTACATAGAGCAACCTTAGGGATTTTACATCAGTGGGAAGGCATCCCATGTTTTAGGTTAAAAAGGCATTCTATGGACCTAAGTAGACATTAAGTGCGTGGTATTCAAGGATCCATGGACACCTATTGAGTATGGGCTTCACCAAAAGTGAAGCATATCCTAACTTATATTTATATTTTTTGAGGTTGATTTGCTTGTTTTAGTGTTGTATATGGATGATCTATTTCTTACATGTTCAGAGAAGCTCATTGCAAGGTACTAGGATGATATGGTAGCCAAGTTCGAGATGAAGGACATTATCATGATGCATTACTTGGTGTTGGAGGTTTGGCAGAGACAAGGGTGATTTTCCTTGGCTAGGTTAAGTATGCAGTTGAGATTTTGAACAGATTTCAGATGGAGGACTGTGAACGTTCACATAAGATCGAAGGAGTCTACCCCAAGATTTGCACAGGTGATTGAAGCAATTTATATAGGTTACAAGGTGAGCTTGTTCGAGCCCTAGAACATAACACAAACAACTTGTGTGAGTTATGGCACAAGATGATGGGTCACCTGCATCTTTGTGTGGTGCCTATTTTGAGGGAGATTGCCATAGGTCTTCTAGAGTTAAGCATTGAGCAACATAGTGTGTGTAGAGGGTGCATGCTTTGCAAGCTTGCCAATGCTACTTTCCCAAATAACATGCACATATATAAGGGGATCCTCGATCTAGTGCATTCATGTGTGTGGATTGATGTCAGTAGCATCAATTACAATAAGCATGTACTATCTTTCCTTCATTGATGACTTCTTTCACAAAAGATGGATCTACTTCTTAAAGATCGAGGATGAAGCCTTTAGCAGGTTTCAAGAGGTCAAAGCTCTTGTGCAGAACTAGACAGGGAAGAAGATTAAGGTTTTGGTATTGGATAATGGGGGTGAGTATACCTCCAATGATTTCGATGATTTCTGCAAGGATGTAGGAATCAAGAGGGAGATCATTGTTTCATACAACCCACAACAAAACAAGGTTGCAAAGCGAAAAAAGCGATCCATCATAGGGGCTACTAAGGCCATGATACATGACTAGAATTTGCCAATGTTCTATGGGCAGAAGCATGAAAGATAGTAGTCTCAATCCAGAACAGGTGTCCTCACAGGGTTTTGGAGGACGAGACATCAAAGGAGACGTTCATTGGTGTGAAGTAGGTGAGTCATTTCTGCATCTTTGGCTGTTTAGCTTACATCCATATTTCAGTGGAAAAGATGACCAAGCTGGAGACCTCCATTAGGAATGATTTGTTTGTTGGCTAAAGTGATAATTTATAGGCTTATAAGATCTATATTCTATGTAATATCCTAGATGCGGATATTCAACTGTTTTCTACACTAGGGCTTGCTTAAGCCTCCCGATTTACAATAATACTGAAAATAAACTTGCATGCAAAGTGTCGGGCAAATGGCCATATTTTATAGGTAACTAGGGCAGTGAATTTTATGATGATAGATCAACACTTACCACTGATAATCTAGCTGATAATGCTCCAGAGAGAATACGCTTGCATCATGAACCGATCTGGTGAAGAATTGGAGCTCCTTGCCTCCGGTGATACCCCAGCAACATGAACCCTCAATCAACTAAAGATGACGTTTTCCGTGAAGCAAGTGTTTGATGCAGATGAGAATTTGCAGGAGTGGTAGTCTTCTCGTGTCAGAGAGATTGCCTGAAGCATGCAGAAGTTCTGAGTTCACTAAGCAGGCTAGCGAATTGAATTGAAGGTTTAGCTGTTCATGCCCCCAGCTACACAAAACTGATGATAATTGCTTCGGTTGAGCAAAATGGAAGCTGATAATCACCTGGTACTGAAGGATGATACTGATGATGAGAATGGTGCCAGTATTCCGAAGATAAACAGAGATTTGAGGACCCAGCGAATGCTTTGGGGTTTTCCAGCTAAAAACCCCCCTACGGCTGCACACGTGTCCCTGCAAACAATCTTCTAATAGGTACTGGATAGCTGTAACTGGATGAATAAGTTGAAGAGCGGATGGTGAACCTGGATGGTCTACCCTGAATGAGACTAGGGCAGATATTTCATTGCCGAAACCTTGTTAGCTGACGACGCTGTCTTCAACCCTAATTGCCGTGGCCGCACGCTGTGCTGCTACTCAACAAGCTCCAAATCAATAATAATCATAAGTGTTCTCTCCATTCACTTTATCTTTCTTTTATAACTTTCAACTGCGAATAACCTAACTTTTGACCTCATTATGTCACTTTAACTTCTAATTTGTAGTTGACTTGCATGCATGCGCATGAAGACTCAATCGGGTGCATGCATCATTAAATAATGCTAAGATGTCATGCATGCAGGTGGCCTTTGGCTTTGGTGGCCCTCTTCTACCCAATGATGATATAATATTGATGCCCTAGATCTTCTGTATATGGCATCAGTCTTGAGTTGATTCCTTGACTGTCAATACCTGCTCGAACCTACAGGAATCACATAGGTTAGCAGGTCGATCCTCAATGCCTAAGCAGAAGAGGACATTACAGTCCTCCCTGCTCAAATTTGCTTGTCCTCAAGCAATTGTAAAGCTGGGTGCTGTAATACCTGTTCTGTCTCCCAAGTGGCCTCCTCTATAGGCAGATCTTTCCATTGAACCAAGTAGTCTTTGATGATTCTGTTCCTCAGTTTCCGCTCCCGCACCTCTAGGATGCGCTCCAGAATCAGAATCAATTGCCCCTCATCATCAGGGGGGGGTAGCTCTCAATCCCCCTATCTGGAGGTCGACCTGCTGGACGGTCTCCGAATACTGCTGGATGTTGTGTGGCCTTATCTGGTGGTTTCCTCAAGGTAATAAGACACTCTGTTGCCCACTCAATATCTCCCTGTAGGAGTACTGCCTCCATCCTGTGTGATGTTACTGCTGTGGGAGGGTAGGTATTCATCCCACTTAATACTACTTTCTGTCCCTCTGCTCCTGTGAACTCCATCTCCATGGTCTTGTAGTTTGTGGAATACTTCCCTAGGGAATACATCCACTAAAGTCCTAATATCACCTTCATGTCAGGTACATCCACCACATAGAAGGTCTCTATCACTGTATAATTCCCAAGTGTTACTGTTAATTGAGGAATCCTTTGACTACACTCCATGGTGTGACTTGCTGCAGCTACTGAAAACCCATCAAAACTCTTAGTCTGAATGTCTCTCCTTTTAACCCATGTAGCATCAATAAAGTTGTGGGATGCCCCACTATCTATCAGCACTCCCACTCTGTGGCCCTGTACGGTACCTCTGATTCGGAGAGTATGGAATCTAGGAACCCCTGTCATGGTAGCAATGGTACCTCCTGAGGGCGGCCACTCCTTAACCGTCTCTGGTGTCTCTCTCTGCTCCTGATCTTGATAATCCTCATCCTCCCCATTGTCGGAATAAGCCTCTATGTAGTAAGCCTTTCCCTTCCCTAAACATCTGTGTCCTGGTACCCATGGTTCCTGGCAAGTGAAACATAACTTTTTTCTTCTAAGGTCTTGTCGGGTATCATTGTCCATCCATTCTTTCTGGATGGGTTTCGTCTCTTCATCTTCAATAGGGGAATTGGTTTTGGGAGGAAGCCTAATTTTGGGCACTGCATCCTGTAAATCTCTAGTCCGTCTGGTGGCATCTGCTAGGGTGGTGGGCCTATAAGACTTGACCCATCCTCGTAAGGGTTCAGTGAGAGCCTCAGTGAAAAACATAATCAACTTGCTCTCTGATATATCGGTCACCATGACTGCTATCCTCTGAAACTTTGAAATAAATGCATCCGCACTACCTGTTTGCTTGAGCTGTGCCAGCTCTCTAAAGTGTACCTCAGGGTCCTTCCGATCAAACCGCTCAATGAGCCTCTATGTAAAATCTTAGTACGATGTGATGGTATTGTGACCCAGTGTCACTAACCCTTGTTACCACCACTCATGTGCTTCCCCTTCCAAATGCAAAGTAGCCAATTTAATGGCATCTGTCTCAATCATGGGGTTGAGCTGGAAGTATGTATCCAATTTCTGCACCCAATTTCAGGCTGGGCCACCCCAGATGCCCTCAAAGGTAGGGGTAGTCAGTTTCCCTACGGTGCGCTGTAACTCATTGTTCTGGGTGGATGGCCTATTGTAAGCTTTGGGTTTGTTCTTACTTTTAAAGTGGCAGAAGTCACTGAAGGTCACGGGTGAATGGAAGTCCTCTCCTAAAGCTCTATATTCTCTCAGATAGGAACTCATGTATTCTCTTGGTTCTGCTTGTGCTAGAGGCACTGCAGTTGGACTATCTAAGAATTGAGGCATGGTGGGTCGGAAAGGCTTGTATATATGGGGATGGCTCTGCATGTTGGTATGTAAGTGCTCCCTACTACTGCTGGTAGATACCCTATCACTGTTGGGAAATAAGGGACTGTGTGGGGTGGGCTCATTTTTCTCAGTCATTTGCCTGAAGGTACTCATCATTTCTTTTTGCCCATTAGTGAGTTCTTTTATCCCTGATATGAGACTATTGAAAGTTGTTTTATCATTATCGGCCATTGTTTCTTTGCCTTTTCCAAAATGATACTCTCTGTTCCCGAAATCGATGTCCTCTAACTCCTCTTCTCTGTCTCTACACCTCTGTCTCTGGTGAGTAATGTTGTATGGGCCTTCTGAATTCATTTATATTTTTGCATGCCCACGGCGGGCAAGAAAAATAGCTCTGATACAATATCCCAAATGCGGATATTCAACTGTTTTCTACACTAGGGCTTTGATTAAGCCTCCCGATTTACAATAATACTGAAAATAAACTTGCATGCAAAGTGCTAGGAAAATGGCCCTATTTTATAGCTAACTACGACTGAGAATTTTATGATGATAGATCAACACTTACCACTGATAATCCGACTGATAATGCTCCAGAGAGAATACGCTTGCATCAAGCACTGATCTGGTGAAGAACTGGTGCTCCTTGCCTCCGGTGATATCCCAGCAACATGAACCCTCAATCAGCTAAAGATGACGTTTTTCGTGAAGGAAGTGTTTGATGTAGATGAGAATTTGCAGGAGTGGTAGTCTTCCCGTGTCGGAGAGATTGCCTGAAGCATGCAGAAGTTTTGAGCTCACTAAGTAGGCTAGCGAATTGAATTGAAGGTTTAGCTGCTCATGCCCCCAACTACACAAAACTGATGAGAACTGCTCTAGTTGAACAAATTGGAAGCTGATAATCATCTGGTACTGAAGGATGATACTGATGATGAGAATGGTGCCAGTATTCCGAAGATAAATGAAGATCTGAGGACCCAACGAATGCTTTGGGGTTTTCTAGCTAAACCCCCCCCTACGGCTGCACACGTGTCCCTGCAAACAATCTTCGGATAGGTACTGGATAGCTGTAACTAGATGAATAAGTTGAAGAGCGGATGGTGAACCTGGATGGTCTACCCTGAATGAGACCAGGGCAGATATTTTATTGTCGAAACCTCGTTAGCTGAAGACACCGTCTTCAACCTCAACTGCCGTGGCCGCACGCTGTGCTGCTACTCAAGAAGCTCCAAATCAATAATAATCATAAGTGTCCTCTCCATTCACTTTATCTTTCTTTTATAACTTTCAACTGCGAATAACCTAACTTTTGACCTAATTAGGTCACTTTAATTTCTAATTTGTAGTTGACTTGCATGCATGCACATGAAGACTCAATTGGGTGCATGCATCATTAAATAATGCTAAGATGTCATGCATGCAGGTTGGCCTTTGGCTCTGGTGGCCCTCTTCTACCCAATGATGATATAATATTGATGCCCTAGATGTTCTGTATACGGCATCAGTCTTGAGTTGATTCCCTGACTGTCAATACCGCCTCGAACCTACAGGAATCACATAGGTTAGCGGGTTGGTCCTCAATGACTAAGCAGAAGAGGACATTACATTCTAGGGGAGAGAAAGACAGTTGTAAGCAGGGATGCAAAGTTTGAGAAAAGACTTTGTATCCAGGAAGTCTCATGAGCCGTTACTAGTTGACATATGAGGAGTAGGAAGCTTCGAAGGTTGAGCTAGGGTCACCAACAATTCTAGTTAGGTGTAGCATCCTTTAGGTGTAAAGGAGGAGCCACCAACTGCTACCATTTTGTCAAGAGACCTCAATGGTTCACTTAGACATTAAAGGATGCTTAGGAGCATGATGAGGCTCCAAGAAGCTCATTCAGGGAGAGTAGACCTTCAAAGAAATTTTTGAACTACATGGCGTTACTGAGTAGCATCATAGATTTTGAGCCTTCTAGTTTTTAGGAGGCAACTGACTAGTAGGTTTGGAGGGATGCCATGGTGGAGTACACCTCCATCATGAAGAATGATGTTTTAGACATTGTGTTTAGAGCGGAGTGGAAGTCAGCAGTGACATCTAGATAGCTCTAAAAGATTAAGCATATGGTAGATGGGCGCATAAATAAATGTAAATCAAGGTTTGTGGCAAGAGGTTTCTTCCAGAAAGAGGGAGTGGATTACGAGGAGACATTTGCTCTAGTTGCCAGGTACACTTCCATTAGAGCAGTGATGTCTTTGACTCTCTAGTCTCCATTATGGGATGATTGAGTAAGAAGTGTACATCGAGGAACTTGAAGGTTTTGAGGTCAATGGGAAGGAGTCACATGTTTGTAGGTTTATAAAGGCCTTATTTGGACTCAAGTAGGCACCTCGGGCATGGTATTCTTAAATCGATGGATACTTGTAGAGCATTGGTTTCAACAGAAGTTTAGCAGATCCCAACCTATATTTTATATTTGTTGAAGTTGATCTGCTCATTTTGGTGTTGTATGTACATGATCTATTTCTCACAGGTTCAGACTCATTGTAGGGTGCAAGGTAGATATGGCAACCGAGTTCAAGATGGACATTGGCTTAATGCATTACTTGGGGTTGGAGGTTTAGTAGAGATAAGGGGAGATTTTCCTTGGGTAGGGTAAGTATGCAGTTGAGTTTTTTAGGAGATTTCAAATGGAAGACTGAGGACCATGGCCACGCCTTTGATCACTAGTCTGAAGAAGTTCACTACTTCAGATTTAGATATGGTGGATCCTATATTGTACATGTAGATAGGTTCTTTGATGTATCTGGTCAACACTAGGCCAAATATATGTTTTGCAATGAACACCTTGATACGATAAGATAAGGTAATTTATTAATGTCTAACGAATGACCACACATATAGGTCAATGGTATTAGATGATATATCCAGTATGAGTACATGTGGGAGTGCAAATGAAACTCCTAGAAAATGTCGAAACTAAGATAAAATAAAGATACAAGCAGTAGTAAAGCCTCATAAACACATTAAACCGTATCAAGAGTACGAGATGCAAAATACAAAGTGAGTTTGTTCTAGGTTGGAAAAGTCATACCACTCAAAAACCTGTTAAGAGAGGGGAGGAACATGAGAGAGCTGAAGATATATCCAATGATGTTAGGATCTCCTAGGCCTGATGGTCAAGGGCGAGGGGGGCTAGCTGGGCGCCTTCTCATTGTCGTTGTCATGGCTCTCTGGAGCCATCGGGATGTTCGACTGTATGATCCTGGGGGGCATGTAGGAACGAGTCATACCCCTAACATCTGAGGTCGAATGAAAGAAACTTTGGTTAGACTACTGACTACCCAGCTGGGGCTGGGACAAAATCTAGCGAGAGGGGAGTGCCCTGCTCTGGATTCGTTTGGCCTTGATCCCTCCGGCGCTCCGAAAATGTGTGGGTTGGTGTATAGTTCAACAACTATGAACCGGTCTTGATAAAATTAATTGGTCTCTCAAAGGGGGAGGTTGAGGGGAGTTTGGAGGTCTCACCACTCTATTGTTGGAGGTACTCTGAGATTGCTCGTCGCTTGTTGCTCTGTTTCGACAAATCAACACTAAAATAAGAGGTTATTGTCTTGGTCCTCCCAAGGTGGGGAGGGGTGTGTAGTGTTATATAAAATTATATATAACATAATAAGACATAACTATATATAAACATTAAGTATCAATATTAATTATTAATATTAATATATATTACTATTAATAATTAATAACTAGTAAATAAAAATGATTAATTAATTTATTAGAAAAAAGTAAAGAGATGTACCCTTTCATTTGAAATGGCACGATAAGGCTTATATAAAGCCTACCAATGTAATTGTAAAACAACACATTTTATATCTTTTATCATTTTTACAATATATTTCATTCATGGAATATTTATATTATTTACACCAGGTCTTCACATAAGAAACAATTTTTTTTCCGTTTCATTGCTAATTCATTGGTATCAAAGCCAACTTTGATCCGGCTTGTAGCAATTACTTTAGAGTTTTTGAAGATTTTGGTTTTTGACTGAAAAAGGCCCTTGGCCACAACATTCGTCACCCACAGTTCTTTTGATCCTCCGCAGTCCCTCCATCCACCCGCTGCACCTTCACATTTGCATACTCCCACTTTTCTCAGTGCGTGTCCGCTCCTCTCCCACCTGCGCGTTGCCACCCTTCCAGTTTTTTCATCCATCCCCCATCTTCCACTCAGCTATGTGTCCCCCGTTCTCCTCCATCCTCCTTCCTTGCGCTTCCCCCACGTCTGCGTACTCTCCCGCTCCGCGGCCTTGGCTACTCCCACTCCCTCTCGTAGCCCTCCCTCGTGTAACTACCTGCGCGTTCCCTTCACCACTCCGCCTGCCTACCACTTTTGCCCAACAGTTTCCATTCCCCATCGTTGCTTTCGCCTTCCTCCTCTCCACTACCACCTCACCTGCATCCTTCGTTGCTACTCCCCAGCGAGCCTACCATCCCTAGTGCGTCCTCCACTTCCCCTCTACGCCTTCGTCCAAGTTCCATCCCACACTGCATTACACCCTCGTATCGTTCTTGCCACCACTCGTGATCTCTGCCAAGAAATTCCCTTGGCATCTCCCACGCTCCCCTTCTCACGCTTCAACCACACCACATTTTGCCCATTTCTCCATGTGTTTTCCCTCTGCTCCTCTCCAAAGCGACTCCTTCCATCCACGTTTTTTTTGCCATAATTATAGTTTAATAAAATTTTGTTTTATATTAATATTTGTTTTTATTAAAAAGTTTATCATTAAAAAAATCGTGGCTGGTTAAAAGAAAAAAAAGAAAAAAAGAAGAGTCTATCAAGAGAAAAGTATCAAGTGGAAGCATTTAAAAAAAATTATATTATAAGAAAGTCCAAAAGATACTTGAAGTGAAAACTCAAAAAAAAAAGATTATATAAGGACATCAATTAACGTTGGCAAATGGAGTCTCGAGGAGAAAAACAAGGAAGATTTCCAAGCACTTTAAAAACTTATGTTTCATCGTTATTCCAAATACAATTAGAGGGGAAGACATTACCATTTCTATTGCTCCCGATGAACGCAATAATTATATTAGTGATGAATTTCCTAATGAGTTAGCGATTCAAGAGTCAAATATAAGTGAATGGTTAGACTTTTGGAATGACAAAGAATATGTAATAAGCAATTTACAATTGAACATTGAAGATTATACTAGCGTCTAGCAATTTATAGTTAAATCCTTCTGGAGTAGTGGCGGTGACCTAATTTTGGGATTACTGTGGCTAGAAACATTGGGGATTTTTATCTTAAATGCTGAAAAAAAACTTATGACATTTCCCTACAAAAAGAAGAAAATCACATTGCAGGACATTAACATGAAGTCAGAATCAGAAGTTGCGTCATCTGAAGACCTCAGAGAAATATCAAAGGTGATGTCGCAGGGAAATGAAAAATCAATACAGACTCTACATAAGGATTTTGACAAGGTTATTGTAGGTAAAGAAGAAGAGATCTCTCGTTTAAGAGATCATAATCATAAATTACTTCTGCAAATCAAGAAGGAAAAGGATAAAGTTCAATGCAGTGAAAAATTAGAAGAGAAGATTCAAGTTCTTCAGCAAAAAATACTGAGAAAAGACGAAGAAAAATTTGCTTGAAGAAGGGTAATCAAGAATTAGAGGAACAAATCGAGAAGTTAAAAGAAGACAAATAAATTGCAAGACGAAAGGTTTGAGAAGATTCAGTATAATAGTAATCTACTAGAGAACAAATTAGTTCAAATCCAGAAGGAAGCATCCAGACTATCCATAAAACAAATTTCAGCTGAGGAAGAAGAAACAAATTCAAATCCAGTTCCCATCACAGTTCAAAAGGAAGTGAATCCAGCAGAAAAAAGCAACAAGAACTCCTTACCGACACCCAAATTACAAAAAACATTTTGTCCAACGACAGGGTCAAAATGAACATAAACAAAGGAGTTATAATTTCGGAATCCCAAGAACACAATCTACAACCTAATCAGAAAACAAGAAGATTAATCCAACAAGATGATCACCAATCACCTTTGATGAAATAGATCTCGGATGGATCACATCACTGACGATGCAACATTTTTTCTTTGGAATTCGTAACTTGTATCGTCTCATTTCGTCAAGTATCGCAAGTACTAAAACAAAGGATCGAGAAGATGTCATTACAAGCAAGACATCAACCGAAGCCTTGTCTTCTCTAAGCTTTGAGGACAAAACTTCTCTTATGGGGAAGGCAATGATATATAAAAAATATATAACATAATAAGACATGTAACTATATATAAACATTAAGTATCAATATTAATTATTAATATTTACATATATTACTATTAATAATTAATAACTAATAAATAAAAATGATTAATTAATTAATTAGAAAAAGTAAAGAGATGTACCCTTTCATTTGAAAAGGCACGATAAGGCTTATATAAAGCCCTACCAATGTAATTGTAAAACAACACATTTTATATCTTTTATCATTTTACATTATATTTCATTCATGGAATATTTATATTATATACACCGTGTCTTCCTATAAGAAACAATTCTTTTCTGTTTCATGTAGGATTTGAGACTTGTGGTTGAAAATTTCCGTGATGAAGTTGGCGAGACATCGCTGGTCTTGAGATAGTCGTTGTGGAGTCGATGTAGGAGCATTGGTTAGCAACAAAGCATGTGCTCCAATACTTGAGGGGCACAATGGAGCATGGATTGAGATACCTTGGAGAAGGTGAAATGAAGTTGCATGGTAATACAAACTTAGATTGGGTAGGCATTGAATCTAAAAGGAAGAGCACCTTAGTGTGTTGCTTCAGCTTGGGATCAACGATGATATCTTGGTTAATAGGAAGTAGACATTCGTGGCACTTAGTTTAGTAGAGGTAGGGTATATGGCAGCGAGTATAGCTAGTTGTGGAGCCCTCTAGCGTCGTAAGTTGTTAGCAGGTTTATTTGACCAAGAGTTGGATCCCACATGTATTTACTGCGATAATCAGAGTTGTACAAAACTATGAGAATCTAGTTTTGAAGCACATTGAGATTGAGTGTTACTTCATTTGAGACAAGATTCATAAAGGAATAGTGAAGCTCTAGTATGTACCCATAGATCAGTTGGTTGCAGATATTCTAACCAAGCCCTTAGCAAAAGGGAAGTTTGAAGCTTTCAGAGACAAAATTGGATTGGTGCAAAATTCCTTGTTCGCTAAGATGAAATGTTGATGTTTGTAGCTCAGACATAAACTTCTGCACAGGTTTAGTGTCAAACGTACGTGAAGTCGTCCAAGCCAAATTTATTTTGGAATTCACCTTTAATAAAGTGAAAGTCTTTTATTTTGTTGTTGGGTCTAAAAAGGTGCATTATTGATGCATTAGTGATTTGTACTAATCTCAATCGTCGATCTCATTGAGAGATTAAGGTCTTGGTAGATTAGGGTTTTGACTAAATTATAAAGGCAAGTCAAGGTAGATGGTAAAGACACATTCATTATTCACTCAAAAGACAATTTGGTCGAGAGGTGAAGTAATTCATCCATGGGGTAGAATTAGAGCACTGGAGAGGAGCTTCGATCAACAACTAGGTAGATTTCAGCAAGTAGGAAACATGTATAGCAAATCTGTATGGTTTTATTAACCAATACAACAAATTTGTATGGTTATATGAATCCATACAAAATTTTGATATTGTTGTATGGACAGATCCCTACGACCATACTTAGCAGTTTCGTGCAACCATACATGTAGCCATATAGCAGGGCAATGAGTTTCTAGTGGGAAGTTTTCCTCAATAAATTGTAGATTTTGCTTTGTTTGAGTGTATTGTACAACTGTATGTTTTTGGCAGTTGTGGATCTTTCTTTGTAAGCCTAGATCTATTAATGAAAGGCCGATTTGAATGTGTAAATCATGTGTTGTGTTTTGCTTTCGCTGTTCATTTTCTAGCTCTATGTGTGAATCTTGCTATGTGAAGAATTTAATATTTTGTTAATAAGATATCAGTTGATTTATTCAAGAACATGAGGACAACATTCACCTAGGGTTTAGAAATTTTACATCAGTGACAAGCAATGTTCCAACAATTCTTATTTTTGGATCCTCATAATTAGTATCATGATTTGCTTTCTCATTTAGCCTATGCCTTTACCTCAATCAACACTGTTCAATTTTTTTGAAACAACCTAAGCCATGCCTAATCAATGATTTTGGCTCGAGTGAAAGGTACATTTTTGCTATGGCTATGATAGAGGAGTTCAACAATCAATGCCACCAACATTGGGGTACATGAAAGGGCTTGGTTCTCTTGATTAAATGCCAATCCAATACCCTCATACATGATAGAATCCTGTGAAAATGTTGCAATTTTGCCAATCTTGGTGTCCCAAAAATTGTCAAGTCTATTAAACTTTTAATTGAATATGAAATTCTACTTTCTCCATATGAAATTCGATGATGTTGGAACTACTCTTAAACATCTTGAAACAATTAATGGTAATGTTACAAATTTAAGTAAAAGTCGACATTTCCTTTATCTTTCCTTTTCTATTTGATTAATTACTAGCAATTATGGTCAACCTAATAAAAAACAAAGTCAAAATAGGTAGATTTAGTGTTGGAAACATGTCTACATATGTGGGTTCGGCTTGGAAACAAGTTTTCAATCGTACTGATATGTTTCCATGTTTTTGTATGGAAACACAAGGGTTATGGCTTTGTACCCCACATTTCCTACATCATAGGCACTAAATATTTGTTGCTTTTGTGAGCAAGTAGTGTTTCTTGAGGTGAAAGCATATTACCTAGTGACCCCATTTCCATATAAAAAAGCTGGAGCTCAGACCAACACACATTTCTTTCTTAGCTAGCTTGTTAGTGGCACCATCTATTTAGGTTGGGTTTCTAAGTTTTCTTGCATATTATTGTTGAATCCCATCTTCAAAAGCCCTTGTTGTAGTTTTATTGTAAAATTTGGGGAATACTTTTATTGCAATTGCATTCCTATGAGGACATGATATTATATCTCCATTTGTTGGCCATGATTCATGCTAGCTGTAATGTATTATCCCTTAATCTTGCTTACAACTCTTCACCCTATGCTTGATGAATATCTGAAAACCTTTCCAAATATTTGTGTAAGTGACCTAAGAGCTAGTAGTAAATGCCTCGCAAAATTTACTGATAGCCTCCCTATTGAACATGGAGATATTTTCATGTCTTTTTATATAATCGTTGGAAGGGGATGCTAGATCTTGTTTCAAACACACATGACAACGAACTCCATATCTACACTTTGCAATAGTTGCTTGATCATTTCCTACATAAGTGTGGAAAGAGAAAGGATCCTTTTGAGTTCATGGTTTTTAATTCATTAAGTAAGGATGATTGAAGCAGAAAGGACCCTTTCCACTAATTTTTCACTTAGTGGATTTCCAGTGAGCCGTCGAAGTTATGAACAAACCAATTGTTCCTTGTCAGTGGTTAGAAAGTTTCACAGTTCATCAGGGCCATCTTTGGGCCTCTTTTTTAATAAATGCATGTTCATACCCCTTGGGGACGTTGTAATAAATGTTCTAACACGACAAACTTTCTGTAAAGGACTTGGCTTCCTAGGACTTGGCCATCAATCCAATCATTCCAAGGTGTTGTTTCCCTTGTCAATTATGCAATGCTAAATAAGCGATGTATAATTTTCGAGTTTTTCACCGCTCCTCCAAAGCTGGAATGGTCGTCTTGGTGGTTAGGCCTTAGGGGGTTATTAAAGTTCATGTGTTTGTAGAATTTCCAGCACTCTCCAAACTTGGTTTCCAACTCCCTTTTAAACATTGTTTAATGCCCAACCCAATTTATCATTCTGTTGCAAATTAGATTATTTCTCATAAACAATATAGGACTGAAACACAAGAAGAATTTCTACAACTTTTATGAGCAGCAATTAAAACACATTCAGACATAAATATTCAGACCTAAGTTGCACGAAACGGGGAAACGGGGACGCGTTGGAAATGTGACCTCCCCAAATTTAGGAAACGGGGACGCGTTGGAAACGTGACCTCCCCAAATTTAGGAAACGGGGAAACGCGATATATATATATATATATATATATATATATTATATAAGTATTTATATATTAAATTCAACATCACATTTAGCATTTTTACTCATAATTTCATAAATGATTCCATAATGCAAGTACTAAGTAGTAATATCCAAAAACAACACAATGATTTTACCCATAAATGATTCCATAATGCAAGTGGGAATAGCCAAAAACAACCTTCAAAATGAGGTTAAACCGCTCATNCAGCCTTTATATATGAGGCTACAAGTACAATACTACATCAACATGAACAATGAAAATATAAAGAAAACATGAGCTGAAGCCCGAAGACTAATAGTCATCATGCCCGGGTTCATCTTCATCCTCCACCAATCTGCAAAACAAAATGGCACCACCGTGACCACACTGTCAATACTCAGTAACCCAACCAGCTGCCAACACCGTGTCCACTTCTTGAGCCTCCATCGTGACCTTTGCATCACCACCATGAGTTGGAAATGGAGGCGTGGGTTGCCAAAGAGCCGTGAGGATGTGCCATCCTGCCCAAGATAATGTATACACTAAAGCCAAAGATCCGTGATGATGAACCGTAAGCCTTGAGCTATGCCAATGCACTGTTACTTATGCCAATAGATCGTGAGATGCCAATGAGCGTTGGGGATAAGCTGTGACGGCAAAAAGGAGGCATGGGTGTTATTTTATAACAAACCCAAGGCATAAAGAACATTTCAGAATCCTCTAAAACCCTAGCCGAAAAGCGCAAAAACCCAAAAAATTAAAAAAACAAGTGTTTTAGGCGGATTGTGGAAGGAAACATAGGACTTCAGTGAAATTCGATTTGGAAACGGGTTTCCATTTTAAGGAAACGAGTTTCCGACACGCGAAATGGTCCCCATCAATTGGAAACGAGTTTCCCTTCCGTACGGTATGGGTTTTCGAGTTTCTGTCAGGAAACGGGTTGGAAACGTGGGGGGGGGGGCAAGGAAAAACCCCAACCTCCAGGGAAATTCTGTGAGAGAGAGAATCTTTATTTATCTTTCAAAAATACAATAGTAGACAAAAAAACAGTTACAACTTATCTCAACCGGAAGATAAAAAATTTTGCCTTGAATTTTGTGCCAAACTCAGAAATTTTCAGTATGCACCCTCCTCGATTTTTGCGCTGCTAGAGGACTGTACAACTGCTGTACGAAAATGTTGTATGACCTGTACAGTTCTGCCTCGAAATTTGTCGGCAGTACTTGCCTCGATTTTTGTGCCATGTACGGACTAAATCCGTATTGTACGTACAATATGGTACAGATGCAATTAATGCTCACTGCTGCCTCGATTTTTGTGCCCCTTCCTACGGTACATTCACCAAGAGAAAATGCCTCAGCTGCGTTTTCGCCTTCCTCAAAAAATTCGACCTCTCTCTCTCTAAATGCAAAAAGTGCCTCTTCACTTGGAAAATTTGTCGTGGGTGGGTGAATGAAAAGTCATCTAATCAAAGGGCCCATATTAGATTAGATGAGTGGTTGTGATCATAGTTTTGAAAATCAGTCTGACCGGTTTCGGAATCGGCCGGTTCACCGGTTCGGTACCAAGCCGGCAGGTAAACCGGATCGGTGACCGGTTAGTTACCGAACCGGCCGGTTGGTCACCAAACCGGTCCGGTGATTTCGAAAATGACCAGGCCGGTTACCGGCAACTTCCAGTTTTTATTTTATTTTTTATTTTTTTTAAAGTTTAACATTGTTTTTTTAATTTTTTTTATGTTTATATTTTTACTAACCTATCTACCTAACATATTGGTCCCATCCCTAACCTAAACTAGTCCGCACCCAACCCAACCCAACCCAACCCAAGTTACCCAACCCCCAGTTAACTACAAAAAGACAAGACCGTCGACCTATTGTTGATTTTTTTGTGATGTTTGGAGTTTGGACTCTTGGAGCAAAACTGGAGTGGAGTAACAAGTTGCAGCATGAGTGGACAGAGTTGTGGACAGTCACACAGTGGACAGTGGCAGTTCTGAGTTGGGTGGACAGCGCTGAGTTTGGTGGACATTGCTAGAAAGTGGACAGTGGTAAGAGTTTCTATTGCTGAGTTGGGTGGACAGTCTTCATTTATTGCTGAGTTGGGTGGACAGCCTTCAAGAAACTTTGCAGAGGTACAACTACGAGTGTCAAGAAGTGGACAGTCTTCAAGAATCTCAATCAATATCAGAGGTAAGTAACAAATTTATCAAAGTTTTCTGTTTTATAAAAAAAATAAAATTTGTATTTATGTCAGTTAAAAACTTAAAACTTAAATGTTTACCAAAATTTGTATTTGTAATTTTGTATTAAATTTTAATTATTAAACACTAACAGAGCTCTTTTCAATTTTTTTAAATTTTAAATAGTACTTTTATAATTTGGTTATTTTATAATTTATTATTTAATTTTACCAATTGGTAAAAGAGATCCCCTATATTTTTATAATTTTATAATTTTGCTCGTTGTTGTTTCAACTTTCAGCCTATCCGAAATGGCCCCAAAAGCAAAAGATTCGGAATGGGCCCATACAGGATTAAACAACACTTGGCTGCCATCAAAGGCCAAGTGAAGGCATGTGAAGCTCCACTAGATGTTATTGGACAGATTAGAGCTGATATGCAAGAATATTTTAAGAAGTTTGAAGAGAGTAAGGCTAGGCAAAGAGAGATAGAGGAAGAAGTAGGAAAGAAGAGGAGGCTTGCTGAAATGATGGGTGGGACCTATGCTCCGGGTTCAATTGAAGGCTCTTCATCTATCCCTTCTACCGATCTTAGGGATCCTTTTCAGTATGATGCACCCTCCGATACTACACAAGAGAAGGGTAAGTCAAAAAAGAAGGGTGGCATTCAAAGCTATTTTACATCCTCTGCTAGTGCCAATGCTTCTCAGTTGCCTCCAACACATGTTCAACCCACCTTAGATGACCATTGCAAGAAGATATACAAAGAAGTTGCCTATGAGGACATAACTAGATGGTGGTATGATGCTGATCTCCCCTTCAATGTTGCCTGCTCTTCTTATTACCAACATTTGTGGGATGTTGTTATAGCTGTTGGTAAGGGCTTCAAAGGCTCTAGTATGCATGACTTGAGGGGATCTCTTTTCAAAAAGAGATAGTGTTCATAGATGAATACCTGAAAGATTTCAAACAGTCATGGGTCAGAACAGGATGCACTATCATGTCAGATGGATGGACCGATCAGAAGGGTCGTACTCTCATAAACTTTCTTGTCTCTTGCCCACAAGGAACCATGTTTTTGAGATCACGTGATGCATCTGATCAGGTGAAAGATGCAAATCTGTTATTTCGTCTTTTGGATGAGGTTGTTGAGGAGGTGGGGGCAGGTAATGTTGTACAAATCATCACAAATAATGCCTCTAACTATGTTTTTGCTGGTAAGATGTTAGAGGAAAAACATAAAACCATATTCTGGACTCCATGTGCGGCACATTGCATAGACCTCATGCTTGAGGACATATGCAAACAAGATTGGATCAAGGACACTATAGAGCATGCCAAAAGCATCACCAAATACATCTAAAACCACGGTTGCGTATTGAGCTTGATGAGGAGACACACACATGGTAGGGAGCTTGTTAGGCCTGCAGTTACTAGATTTGCACCTCACTTCCTCACGTTGCAATCTCTCATTTCCCAAGCACAGAACTTGGAGAAAATGTTTTCAAGTGATAAATGGAATTCATCCCAATGGGCCCTCAAACAAGATGGAAAATGCACCAAGAAAAGAATTAAAAGCTCTTTATTTTGGAAAAGAGCAGCAAAGGTTGTGGCAATTACAGAGCCACTTGTTAAGGTGTTGCGGTTGGTTGATGGGGAAAAATTGGCCATGGGCTACATTTATGAAGCTATGGATCAAGCAAAGGAGCAGATAAAGGCACTATACAAAGATAGAGTGGCCAAGTATGGGCCTATTTGGGAGATCATTGATAGGAGATGGAACAATCAACTCCATTGCCATATACATGCAGCTGGGTATTTTCTTAACCCAAGGTATCGGTATAGAGAGCATATTGATCCAAATTCGACTGGGGAGGTAGCAAATGGATTGAATTCTTGCCTTGAGTGCATGGTCCCAAATGAGGCAGACCAATTGAAGATACATCGACAGATCAACTCTTTCACCGCCGTCACAGGGACCTTTGCCAATAATGTGGCTAAGATTTCAAGAGAGGACGACCAACCAGGTAAATGTTTCCATTGTTTGATTCACTTCTGTTTTTAAAGTTTAATGTTTAAAGTTTAAACTGCAATTCTTAAATTGTAAATAGTAAATAGTAAATACTGCAATTCTTAGCCAAATTTACAATCGAATTTGTTGAATTAAGTTATTAACTACCTTGACGCTTCACATTTGCAGCACAATGGTGGAAGGCATTTGGTAACCATACTAAACTATTGCAAAGGTTTGCAATTCGGGTCCTGAGTCAAACCTGTAGCTCTTCTGGGTGTGAGTGCAATTGGTCTTTGTTTGAGTGGAGTCACACAAAGAAGAGAAACCGTTTAGCGTAGAAACGGTTAAACGATATAGTCTTCGTGCAGTACAACATCTGACTCGAGCGCAACCAATTGATGAGCAGAAGATCTGATACGGATCCCATTATGTTGGATGATATAGATCCAACCTCAGATTGGGTAGTGGAGACCCAACCGCTAGAGTTTGGTGATGACATAGATGTTGAGCTGGAGAACTTGTTGGATGTTCCATTGGATGCAGATCCTTTATTGTCGATGCCATCAGTTCATACAAGTGTAGATGCTGAGAGAGTAGTGCCAGGCATGGCGGGCACTAGCCGATCAGGACCTCGTACTTATAGTCGTCGACGACGTCGACATTAAGCCATTACTACTACTTCATTAGCAGATGACTTTGATCCTGAGGAGCTCGAGACTGAGCCAGATCATGATGCCTTTGCTAGTCCTTCTGGTTCTTCTTCTAGTTCTAGTTCTAGCTGTGTTGCTGAGTTTGATGATGATCATTGATGATGTATTATGTAGTTGATTATGTAGCATGTTTTTTGGACTCTCGAGGCCATATAGCCTTTACTATATAGGGCCTTGTCGCCTAGGCCTCATGGATTATGTATTTTGTTCTATTATCCTAGATATGTTACATGTCTTATCATTTATGTATTGCACAAAGTACAGTCACAGACTATAGATTACAGTACACTTTTTGCCATTTTGATATATTGACTCTTATATGGTATATACATGATAGGATTTTGGTTATTTTGTCTTCAATGCCTTGGAATCATGGATTATAATCTTGAAAATGTTGTTTTTCTTTATAATTTAAATATTTATGTATTTTTTAGCAAAGCGATTCATTAAAATCAAATTGACCGATTTATGACCGATGCATTACCGATTCCGATTCTGATTCCGAGTTGACCCTCGACCGATTTCGAGTCCGATTTCGATTTTTAAAACTATGGTTGTGATAAAATCACTTTTCTCCACAATTTAAAAATTAATTCACTTTCTTTTTAAATTTTTACTTAAGTACTAAATTTTTACTTACGTACACTTTAATCTCTAAAGTGCATTTAATGCTCATCTGAAGTCATTAATATAAAGTCCAAGTGACAAAACCCCTTTTTCTAGTGACTTAGGAAAAAGTCACCAAGGGGAACAACTTCCAAGGTATAAAAAATTCAACAGTGTCGATGGTTTCATCATAATCAACGAGCGACTGGTGCAAAGGTCTCAACATAATCAACTCCCTCTACCTGTGAGAACCCTCGCGCCACAGACCGAGCTTTGTATTTCTCCATAGTGCCATCTGCAGCATGCTTTACCTTGTAAAGCCATCGAGAAGTCACCACATACTTCCCCTCAGGTCAAGGAACAATCTCCCAAACATCATTCCTCATGATGGAATGGTACTCTTCCATCATGGCATGTAATATCCCAAACTGATATATTAGGAAAGCAAACCCCGAACTTTGCATGCATGCAGTTGCATGCAAATATGTGCCCTAGAAAAATACGGAGATGCAATAAAATAGGAGAAATCAATGCATGTACATACCCGTATATAGCTCAAATAAATAAGCTGCTGTTGCAGCCCGGATGATGTGCTTGCTTTGTCTCTGATCACGGTGACACGATGTGACTATGAAACCCTCTGGCTGGATGAGTAATCAACCTCTCGGAATAACTGCTAATGTAACCTGATGATGAACAAGTGCTGAACCTGTATGATCCAACCTGATGATGAACTAGGGCAGATAGTTTTCATTGCCGAAATACACCAGTTAGCTGAGCATGCGCTCAACCCCAACTTAGCTCGCCGAGCTCTCCAATTCGACTCCACAAATCAATTATCACACAAGTATCTTCTCCATTCACTTTATCTTTCTTTTATAACTTTCAACTGCAAAAACCCTAACTCTTGACCTAATTAGGTCAGTTTAACTTATAATTTGCAGTTGACTTGCATGCATGCGCATGGAGGCTTAATCGGGTGCATGCATCATTAAATAATGTTCAACTGTCATGCATGCAGGTGGCCCTCTTCGACCCAATGGTGATATAATATTGATGCCCTAGATCTTTTGTAGATGGCATTAGTCTTCAACTGATTCCCTGACTGTCAGTACCCGCTCGAACCCACAGGAATCACATAGGTTAGCGGGTTGGTCCTCAATGCCTAGGCAAAAGAGGACATTACATTCCTCCCCGCTCGAATTTGCTTGTCCTCAAGCAATTGTAAAGCTGGGTGTTGTAATACTTGTTCTGTCTCCCACGTGGCCTCCTCTATAGGCAGATCTTTTCATTGAACCAAGTAGTCTCTGATGATTTTGTTCCTCAGTTTTCGCTCTCGCACCTCTAGGATGCGCTCCGGAATCAGAATCAATTGCCCCTCATCATCAAAGGGGAGGCAGCTCTCAAATCCCCTATCTGGAGGCCGACTTGTTGGACAGTCTCCGAATACTGTTGGATGTTGTGTGGCCTTATCTAGTGGTTTCCTGAAGGTAACAAAACACTCTGCTGCTCCCTCAATATCTCCCTGGCAAAGTACTGCCTCCATCCTGTGTGATGTCACTGGCATGGGAGGATAGGTATTCATCCCTCTCAATACTACCTTCTGTCCCTCGGCTCTTGTGACCTCCATATCCATGGTTTGGTAGTTTGTGGAATACTTCCCTAGGGAATACATCCACTGAACTCCTAATACCACCTTCATGTCAGGTACATCCACCACGTAGAATGTCTCCCTCACTGTATAATTCCCAAGTGTTACTGTTAATTGAGGATTCCTCTGACTACACTCCATGGTGTGACTTGCTGTAGCTATCGAAAACCCATCAAAACTCTCAGTCTGAATGTCTCTCCTTTTAACCCATGCAACATCAATAAAGTTGTGGGATGCCCCACCATCTATCAGTACCCCCACTTTGTGGCCCTATACGGTACCTCTGATTCGGAGAGTGTGGAATCTAGGAACCCCTGTCATGGTAGTAATGGTACCTCTTGAGGGTGACAACTCCCTAATTGTCTCTGGTGTCTCTTTCTACTCCTGATCCATATAATCATCATCCTCCCCATTGTCAGAATAGGCCTCTATGTAGTAAGCCTTTCCCTTCCTTGAACATCTGTGACTTGGTACCCATGGTTCCTGGCAAGTGAAACATAACTTTTTTCGTCTAAGGTCCTGTCGGGTATTATTGTCCATCCATTCTTTCTTGGGCCCTTCTTTCTGGACGGGTTTCCTCTCTTCATCTTCAATAGGGGAATTGGTTTTGGGAGGAAGCCTAACCTTGGGTACTGCATCCTGTAAATCTCTAGTCCGTTTGATGGCATCCGCTAGGGTGGTGGGCCTATAAGACTTGACCCATCCCCATAAGGGTTCAGTGAGAGCCTCAGTGAACAACATAATCAACCTGCTCTCTGATATATCTGTCACCATGACTGCTATCCTCTGAAACTCTGAAATAAATGCATCTGCACTACCTGTCTGCTTGAGCTGTGCCAACTCTCTAAAGTGCACCTCAGGATCCTTCCGATCAAACTGCTCAATGAGCCTCTGTGTAAAATCTGAATACGACGTGATGGTGTTGTGACCCAGTGTCACTAACCTGTGATACCACTAGTCATGTGCTTCTCCGTCCAAATGCAAAGTAATCAATTTAATGGCATCTGTCTCAATCATGGGGTTGAGCTGGAAGTATGTATCCAACTTCTGTACCCAATTCCTGGATGGGCCACCCCGAGTGCCCTCAAAGGTAGGGATAGTCAGTTTCCCTACGGTGCGCTGTAACTCATAGTTCTGGGTAAATGGCCTATTGTAAGCTTTGGGTTTGTTCTTACTTTTAAAGTGGTAGAAGTCGGTGAAGGTCATGGCTGAATGGAAGTCCTCTCCTAAAGCTCTATATTCTCTTAGATAGGCACTCATGGGTTCTTTTGGTTCTGCTTGTGCTAAAGGCACTACAGCTGGACTATCTAAGAATTGAGGCATGGTAGGTCGGAATGACTTGTGTATATGGGGATGGCTCTGCATGTTAGTATATAAGTACTCCCTACTACCGCTGGTGGATACCCTATCGCTGTTGGGAAATAAGGGACTGTGTGGGGTGGGCCCATTCTTCTCAGTCATTTGCCTGAAGGTGCTCATCATTTTTTTTTGCCCAGTGGTGAGTTCTTTTATGGCTGATATGAGACTATTGAGAGCTATTTTATCATCCTCGACCATTGTTTCTTTGCCTTTTTCAAACTGATACTCTCCGTTCCCGAAATTGATGTCCTCTAACTCCTCTTCTCTGTCTCTATGTCTCCTGTGAGTAATGTTGTATGGGTGTCCTGGATTCATTTATAATTTTTCAATGGTGGCTGCAGATTCTATCTTACACTAACAGGCAACAATAGCCTGTTTTATCCACACGCACGAATTCTCTTCACACCCAGCAGTGGGATTTCATGCTCTGCAAATCCTCCAATCAACAGATCAGAACAGTTCGTCCTCTCTAGTCCAGCAGCGATCAGCAAATCAGAACAGTCCGTCCTCTCCAGTCCAGCAACGAGCAACAAGCAGTGATTCTCTTCTAGCGAGGGATCTCACCGATCTTCTCCACCATATACGATCCTCTTAATGTGCTCAGTCTTCACTTCTAACAGTGGATCCTCTTTCTTCACTGGCTTTCTCCACAATCCAGCAGTCAGCGACACGACATGCAGGGTCCAATCACCTTATGCACACTCACCTCTCCAACACTTTTCAGGATGCTCTCCAACACTCTCCAGCAAACGTAGGCAGCAGCGAAGGTCTATGGTTTCCTCTTCCAGGAAGACGCAAGGTAGAGAGTAGTATCCCGATGAATTTGCAGACAGAAGGGGGATTCCGTGATGAAAAGAGTCGTAAATTAGAATGCCAATGTGTAGATTGCAGTCAGTCTTGCAGCGGACGATCAATTGGTCAGTGAAGGGTGCAGTCCCAACAACTATGTTAGGAATACAGGGTTTAGTGACAATCTCGAATTCGTTTTGCAGTATGTCGAAAGTATTTAAACGCTCAACAGGAGTGCAAAATTGAAGCAGTATAAGCTGGATGCTAGATGAGAGCAGTGGTTATCCCAAGGTAAAAACAAGGGTCTTGCACAACATAACAGAGATCTAGGTCTGTTGAATGATGTGATTAAGGTTGGCTTCAATCATGCGAAATCAACCATGTGCTCTGAAATAGATACCCAAAGTTCAAAATCATCAATTGGAGAAGATATTGAAGGATCTTGTTTACATGAAAGTGATAACGACTTTGCCGTCAACAGTGCACCGGATGCACCAACAACGGAAACCAATATTCAAAGGAAACAGAGACCTGGTAGCAGCAGCAGCAGCCGCTCAGGCTTTATAAGCGAGGATGAGGATGGAAGCTTGGATGATTGGGAGGCTGTAGCTGATGCCCTAAATCTGAATGAGGACTCTTTGAAATTCTCATACGAAAAAGAGAATGAGAAAATACCCATTGTTTCTAAGTTTCAAACCACGGCTTGTTTTTCAATGGAGGCAGAAAACAAGGGCATTCTAAAGCCAGAGTATAAAATCAAACCCATATTGATTCCAAACAGAGTTGGGCGAACTGGAAATGGCAGAGCTTGGAGACCTGATGATGTATCCCATCTTGTCTCATTGCCCAGTCTCTCTAAACCGCACAGCTTCCCAACACAATCTGGGAGGACATCTTCATGAGGATCAACTAATAGAAATGAACCTTCTATTCCTTCCACGATATCCCCTTCGTGCCCAATCTGCTATGAGGATCTTGATGTAATCGATCTTTTTTCCCTTAGGCTGGCAGGAAAACCAGCTCTGATACCACTGTAATATCCCAAACTGATATAATAGGAAAGCAAACCCCCAACTTTGCATGCATGCAGTTGCATGCAAATATGTGCCCTAGAAAAATACGGAGATGCTATAAAATAGGAGAAATCAATGCATGTACATACCTGTATATAGCTCAAATAAATAAGTTGCTGCTGGAGCTCGGATGATGTGCTTGCTTTGTCTCTGATCACGGTGACACGGTGTGAGGATGAAACCCTCTGGCTGGATGAATAATCAACCTCCCGGAAAATCTGCTAATGTAACCTGATGATGAACTAATGCTGAACCTGTATGATCCAACCTGATGATGAACTAGGGTAGATAGTTTTCACTGCCGAAATACACCAGTTAGCTGAGCATCCGCTCAACCCCAACTTAGCTCGCCGAGCTCTCCAATTCGACTCCACAAATCAATTATCACATAAGTATCTTCTCTATTCACTTTATCTTTCTTTTATAACTTTCAACTGCGAAAACCCTAACTTTTGACCTAATTAGGTCACTTTAACTTCTAATTTGCAGTTGACTTGCATGCATGCGCATGGAGGCTTAATCGGGTGCATGCATCATTAAATAATGTTCAACTGTCATGCATGCAGGTGGCCTTTGGCTCTGGTGGCCCTCTTCGACCCAATGGTGATATAATATTGATGCCCTAGATCTTCTGTAGATGGCATCAGTCTTCAGCTGATTCCCTGATTGTCAGTACCCGCGCGAACCCACAGGAATCACATAGGTTAGCGGGTTGGTCCTCAATGCCTAGGCAAAAGAGGACATTACATGGCATCTCTCCAAACAAGATGTTGAGAGGCCTCCTCAAAAGTAGATGGCTCTGAATCACGAAGACTAGCAACCAACGCCATACCCAACCTGTCTAGCATCATTATAGCCCTCACTGGCTCCTTGGGCGTTCCAAACTCCTTAGCTTCCTTCAGGGTGTCCCGAAGCCATTTAGGCTTCTTCTTCCCTGAAGGTTGCTCCCAAACTGGTCTGGCCTCATATGTTGAACTCCCAGAAGTAGAAGGCCCAGAATCCTGTGTACCAGGAGCCGGTGAACCAACAACTGGTGAACCCTGTGATCTTGTAGCTCTATATGGTGAACCTATGATCTGAGAACCAGAACCTATCCCCGAAGAACCTGTTGGCTGAACCACTGAAACTGGTGATCCTGTGCCTGTACTTTGCGGTCCAGTAACCTCGAAAACCTGTGAACCTGTCACCTGTACTGAAGGTACCTGAGGTGTGGGAACCTGCTGCTCTCCTTGCTCTTACTCTCTAGACTTCCTAAAGGTCCGCTCCAAATATCCAAAAATGACTCACCTCAGGCTTCTTGCCTATGAAACTCTCCTCAGGTGTCTGTTCCCCACAACACAATGGGGACTCCTGTTCTTAAGGTATACAATTGTACTACATGCCTCTGCCCAAAGAAAGAAAGGAAGTGACTGATCATGTTCTCTCGCTGCTCCAACAATAGATTTGTTCTTCCTCTTTGCCACTCCATTTTGCTCACGAGTGTTAACATTGTGTTAGTAGTGTGTTATGTTAATCTTTATATGTTTACAATGTGATTGAAGATAACCTTAATTTGGTCAATAATGGACTTAATTTGGTCAATAATAGATTTAGTGTTAGTGGTTTACGGGTCCATGGTTTTGAGTAACACATGGTATTTTCCCATGGTTTTAACCTGCGATGATGCCTATTTGAACACTAGTTCATTTAATGTTTTTGTGTATTGTTTTCTAATACGTGATTATTAAGAGAGTTGTAAAACGTTTGGTAAGTTATTAAATCTTACTCTATTATGTATGGAAAAAACATACAACTTATAAAATGAAAATGCAAAAATCTAAAGTAAAAGAACATATAATAAAAATTAAATTCAAATACTGGAATACAATACATTTGGGATAGTGACATGAAATTTTATGTAGCAAGGGAAATAAGTGATATATATCTATATATCTATATATATAAAATGATGTGTATACAATATGGTTGGAGTGTATGAACATATTTTAATTAGGTGAAGTGTTGAATATGAAACTCTCCTCAGGTGTCTGTTCCCCACAACACAATGGGGACTCCTGTTCTTAAGGTATACAATTGTACTACATGCCTCTGCCCAAAGAAAGAAAGGAAGTGACTGATCATGTTCTCTCGCTGCTCCAACAATAGATTTGTTCTTCTTCTTTGCCACTCCATTTTGCTCACGAGTGTATGGTACTGTCAACTGTCTTTGAATGCCCTCCTGTCTGATGTGAGTGCCCGAATCTTCCTCCCAGTCTGGTTCTCCACAAGAGCTTTGAACTCTTGGAACCTCTGCAAGACATCCTTAGATTTCTTGCTCTTCAGGAAGTAGATCCAGGTCTTCCTCGAATGGTCATCGATGAATGCCACATAATACTCAAAACCTCTCAGAGAAACAACTGACATAGGACCACACAAGTCGGAATGTACCAAATCAAGAACCCCTGCTGACTTGCTATCACTGCTCAAACAGTCTTGGTGTACTTTCCCAAAGCACAGCCCCTGCATACATCACTGTGCTCAGTGCTGAACTCAGGCAATCCTGTAACCATGTACCTCAACATTCTCAAAGCTAGATGATGCAGATGAGCCATCTTCCTATGCCCATAACTCACAAAGCTCACTGCCCCTGCTATGTGTCAAAGAATGTTGGGGCTGAAACAAGAGTTTGTACAGTTTCCCACATCTGACTCCAATGGTGTAAGAAGCAGATGGTCCTTCAGTCTTGGGAAACACACGCACATGTCCATCCAGGAAGGACCTTAAGACCCCTATCCTCGATCATGGAAACTGAGATCAAGTTCTTCTTCAGCCCAGGTACAAACAATACATCCCTCAAAATCATGGGACTCGTGGACTCTCTCTAAAATGTAATGGTCCCACGCCTAATAGCTCTGACAACTGTGTCATCTCGCGACACGACCTCCACATCTACCCCTGCTCGTGAAATCTCAGAGAACATCTCTCGAGCACCTGTCATGTGGCTCGAAGCTCCATTGTCAATATACCCAATGTTATCGGAACCGGACCGGAACCGGCAAAACCGGTCGGTCTGACCGGTTTACGGGATTGGCCGATCCGGTCAGTAATTTTTTTTACTCAAACTAGATTTTTTTCCAAACCAGGTACGGAACTGGTCAAAACCGACCGAACCGATAAAATCTGACCAAAACTGGCCGAACCTGTCAAAATCGGTTGGTCCGTACTCTAGCGTACGACCGCAGACTAGGGACTCACGGAACTCAATTAAAAAAAAAAACACAAAATAAAACCTAACCTATGCTTCTAACCTAACCCTAAGCCTATCCTAACACTATTTAAAGACCCCCCCATGTTGATTTTTGTACCTAGGCAGATGTTCCCTAGGTGACTTTAATTTTTGCCTAAAGTCACTTTAAGAGGGAAAAAGGTGACCCTCACATTAAAAGTCACTTAATGAGACTTTATAACAGTAAAGTCATTTTTTGATAAATTTAAGTGGGTGAGTGATTTTATTTATGAGAAATAAATAAAAGGGATTTTCACTCTCATTTCATCTTGGCCATTGATTTGATTCTTTCTCCACCGTTGGATTAAGAAACTCACTTAGGGCAAACAAAAAGGGTTGAGGGAGGCAAAGAGACTTCACTTGTTCATTTTTTAGGTGAAGAAGAGAGAGCTGAGAGAGGGGTCGAGGTTGCTGAGAAGGGGCACGAATTTCCAGGAAGAGGACAGCCATTAAATGCACAGAAATCGAGGAGCTTTCCCTGCTGAAAGGACGACACAGAAATTGAGGAGTACGGCCTTCATTTATTGAAGTGGTACGGCTGCATTAAATGCTGATAAATTCGTGGTACGGCCTAGTACGGCTGCATTAATTCTCTAGCACGAAAAACGAGGTGGTACGGCCTGCATTAAATAGCACAGAAATCGAGGAGGTACGGCTGCAATAAATGCTGTACGGACAGCATTAAACAACACGAAAATCGAGGCATTTATTTCCTATACGGCTGCTGTACGGATTGCCTGTACGGCCTGGTTTTCTTCAGCATGCAAATCGAGCAGTGGTATCGTTTTGTACTGCTGTTTTGGGGCACAGAAAACGAGAAAAATGTACTGTTGGGT
>LPNX010789381.1:164388-192425 GCA_001517045.1 Pseudotsuga menziesii | reverse complement strand
GGAACACCTTCCTCGGTAAGAGGGAGTGTTGATTTTTGTACCTAGGCAGATGTTCCCTAGGTGACTTTAATTTTTGCTTAAAGTCACTTTAAGAGGGAAAAATGTGACCCTCACATTAAAAGTCACTTAATGAGACTTTATAACAGTAAAGTCATTTTTTGATAAATTTAAGTGGGTGAGTGATTTTATTTGTGAAAAATAAATAAAAGGGATTTTCACTCTCATTTCATCTTGGCCATTGATTTGATTCTTTCTCCACCGTTGGATTAAGAAACTCACTTAGGGCAAACAAAAAGGGTTGAGGGAGGCAAAGAGACTTCACTTGTTCATTTTTCAGGTGAAGAAGAGAGAGCTGAGAGAGGGGTCGAGGTTGCTGAGAAGGGGCACGAATTTCCAGGAAGAGGACAGCCATTAAATGCACAGAAATCGAGGAGCTTTCCCTGCTGAAAGGATGACACAGAAATTGAGGAGTACGGCCTTCATTTATTGAAGTGGTACGGCTGCATTAAATGCTGATAAATTCGTGGTACGGCCTGGTACGGCTGCATTAATTCTCCAACACGAAAAACGAGGTGGTACGGCCTACATTAAATAGCACAGAAATCGAGGAGGTACGGCTGCAATAAATGCTGTACGGACAGCATTAAACAGCACGAAAATCGAGGCATTTATTTCCTATACGGCCGCTGTACGGACTGCCTGTACGGCCTGGTTTTCTTCAGCACGCAAATCGAGGAGTGGTACTGTTTTGTACTGCTGTTTTGGGGCACAGAAAACGAGAAAAATGTACTGCTGGGTTTGCTGAACATTTTTCCAGACTTTGAGAAAAAGACTGCTGGTGGAGATAAGTTGTATTTTCACATTTAATTTTCTGTCCTGTACTTTGCTGAAGAAATAATTAAATCGCTCCTCTCTGACTGGTTTTCCCCGTGGGGGTTTTTCCAGGGCTGATTAGCCAAAAATCTCTGAGTAATTTTTTATGGTGTGCATGCATATGTTTTCAGCCTGTTAGTAATTTTTACTGTGTGTTTAAAATTGTTCGGCAAAATTTTTAAGTAGCTTCAAGCCTATGCAAAACCGGCTGAAGTGAAAAACACAAATTGTTCATTTAAACCAGCAAACAGTAAATCTCAGTTTTTCAACAACCCAGTACAATCTTAAGCTGAGGCGTAACCAGTTGTTGAACAAGACATCGGCATCAGGCAACATAACCTTGGATGACTTTGATCCATCATCAGAGTGGGTTGTGGAGACTTAAGCACTAGTATTTGATAATGAAGACCTTTCTTGGTTGGATTTGGACCCATCTCCATAGGTTCCACCTTTAGGGCCAAGGGAATCAAGTGGGGCTCAGAATCCCACTCCTGAAGAGGATGAAGAGGATGAGGATGAGGATGACGATGAGGAGGAGTAGTAGGCTACTAGACACTAGACTCTAGTAGAAGTAGCTAGTAGGGTAGTGCCATATGATCACTTTATTGTTATTCATTAGTACTATGGTTTATTTTTGGATTGTAGGGGTCATTTAGAGCCTCTTTGTTGATGTACTTTGGTTCAGAACCTCAGAGATGTATTGCACTAGGTGCTATTTTGGATATTTGCACCCATATTTGCTATATATATGAGAAACTTTGCATATTTGTGTATTAATGGTTTGGATTCATATGTATGCACATGAATATATATTTTTTTTACAAAATATGAATATTTTATGTATTTTTTAGTCAGCCGGTTTTTTACCCGGTTTTTTGCTGGTTCTGATTCGGTTCTGGTCCGGTTCACATTTTGGGCTTTCGCTGGTTTGATGATCGGTCTGGTTCCGATAACATTGAATATACCACATGTTGGTGGTGGATGCATTAAAAGAATGGATAGTCAACAAGGAATACTCCCTCTCAATGTCAATGTCTGCATTGGTGATGATGGATTCTCTCTCTCTATCAACATGCCGAGTACAGAGAGAAAACTCTATCTCAAATTTAGCTGTAAACTGCTGCTTCTTTTTCTTCTTCTGTGGGCACTGTCCAGCATAGTGCCCAAGCTTATGACAAGCAAAGCACTTTACAGTGCTCAAGTCCTTATTCTGTCCTTCCTGTTGCTTAGCCCCACCCTTCTTGGGGCCCTTCTTGAACTTCTTCTTTCCCTTCATAATCAATGCCACATTCTCCTCATCCTCCCTGCTAGTAGAAGAGCTGCCCCGCACAAGACCTCTCTGGGTCTACTCCTGAATAATATCATCCCAAATCCTGTCCCAAGTAGGCAAGTTCTCCCTGGCCATTATAGCCTCCAGAAAAACAGCCTAAGGCTTTGCAACCCCATTCAAAGTTGTCCACACTAGCTTTAAACTAGGAACAACCTCCCCCACTGCTGCAAGCTCATCTCTCACCCGAGAGATCCTAGTAAGGTAGGGAGTCACTCCCTCAGCTTTGGCCATCTTGATACTTTTCAATTTCTCTCTCAAAACCATCTTCCTATTTTCAATTGAGCTTTGAAACACGCTGGTCAAAACATCCCACATCTGATATGCACGGGTTTTACTAGAAATGTGTGGGATCACATGGTCTTTAATTGCATCTAGGATAATTCTTCTAGCCTTAATGTCCTTCTTGTTGAAGGCAGAAAGTGGTTGTGCATCGGTGGAAGGGGGAACAACAATAGGATTTGCTGTATTATTATGAACCACTTCTTTCCACAACTCATTTTCCTCCTATATAAGTACTAGCCTAACTTTCCATGGGACAAAATTCCCGGCCCCATCAAGCCTATCCTCCAACCTAAGTCCTGTTGCCATTTTCTCCGCAAAGTTCAAGTCTCAACAAGGTGCTTCCCACTAACAAAAGAAATCGTTGAAGGTCTGAAATTTTTCACTGTGTAAAATCTGCTCTTCCTCTAACAAGGCTTTGATACCATGTAGAATTTTCAGCACTCTCCTAACCCAGTTTCCAACTTTGTTTTAAACATTGTTTAATGCCCAACCCAATTTATCATTCTGCTGCAAATTAGATTATTTCTCATAAACAATATAGGACTGAAACACAAGAAGAATTTCTACAACTTTTATGAGCAACAATTAAAACACATTCACACATAAATATTCAGACTAAGGAATTTTGGTCCGATGACCCAGGAAAAACCCCAATCTCTGGGGAAAACCTGTGAGAGAGGAAATCTTTATTTATCTTTCAAAAATACAACAGTAGACAAAATAAAAGTTACAACTTATCTCAACCGAAAGATAAAAAATTCTGCCTCGAATTTTGTGCCAAACTTAGAAAGTCCAAACTCAGAAATTTGCAGTTTGCACCCTTCTCAATTTTCGTGGTGTTACAGGACTGTACGATTGCTGTATAGACAGACTGTACGGGCTGTATAGTGCGATTTTGCCTCGCAATTTGTGTTGGATGTACTTGCCTCAAATTTCGTGCCAGACTTCACTGCCTCGGTTTTTGTGCCTTATACGCACTGAATCCGTACTATACGGTATGATTGCAATTAATGCTCACTGTTACCTCCATTTTCGTGCCCTTGCCTATGGTACCTTCACCTCAATTTTCGTGCCAAGAGAAAATGCCTCGACTATGTTTTCCTCTTCCTTAGAAAATTCGACCTCTCTCAAAATGCAAAAAGTGCCTCTTCACTTGGAAAATTTGCCTTTTAGGTAAAAATGGGTGGGTGAGTGAAAAGTCATCTAATCCAAGGGCTCAGATTAAATTAGATGAGTGGTTGTGATAAAATCACTTTTCTCCACAATTTAAAAATTAATTCACTCACTTTTTAAATTTTTACTTAAAGTACACTTTAATCTGTAAAGTGCATTTAGTGCTCATTTGAAGTCATTAATATAAAGTCCAAGTGACAAAACCCCTTTTTCTAGTGACTTAGGCAAAAATCACCAAGGTGAACAACTTCCAAGGTATAAAAAATTCAACAGTGTCGATGGTTATAAGCGTGTTAGATATGGTTTTGAGTCATTATGAACATGTACTAGGTACCCCTTAGTTTTCTATTTTTTAATTTCCGAAAAAAGTATTTTTTTTGCAATTTTAGGTCATTTTTTTAATGGTTTAAATAGAAAAATTTAAAATGCAATAAATATGTGTTCTAGGGTCTGTTTTTGGCATGGATGGGCTCATTTTCAAGCTTAGAGAACCTCCTTTACTTCAAGACCCACTTTTCCCATGCTCCAGTCTCCAGGTGACTAGTTTGTCTTGTATGGCATTATTTCTCTATCAATGCGACAAAATGCCCCCAAAAAACAAAAAAATGTCAAATTGACACTAAAGTCAAATGAGTCGAAAGTCAATTTTGATGATGTTGAAGGGGTGGCGAATTGTTTTATATGGTAAGCATATTAAAACTTAGGATAAAAGGAAATCATTATTTATTAGTGTGAGGAGGCTAGCGAATGACTAAACTTTAAAGTGAGACTTACACATCCCATCGTGGGCCCTCATGTTGGTTGATGTGGCATTATTCTCATGCGCTTGGAGTAATATGGCGTCACCTTCCTAAATCAAAGGTAAGTCATTCCTTGATTTAAGCATGTGACTTGTAGTGTGATGTGAGTATCTCATGTTGTGAGGTTACGCCAACTTCTTGAGCTCATGTGTAAATTCGTAGGTGTGGCTCAGTGGGGGAGTTTGATGAGGGCACATCTCCTTATGTAGATGTGGCGCCTCCTAACTCCAATCACTCTAATCAATTCCCCTTTTCACTCAAGCAAACTCATGTTAACAACCTATCTACTCGAGTTATTTGGTGCACCCCCCAGGTGTTTGTAAACTCTATAAAAGCAAGTTCTTTTGCCTCATTCCAGACGAAAGTAAAGAACCTTTGCTTTGTATCATTGTTATTGTTGTTTATGAATAAAATTTGAAGGGCTTTGGAGGCTCATGATTTGTGGCAAGTTTTGCATATGTTGATTTCTTTGTGAGGTAATATTGTTGAATTATTTTGCTTTCATAACTAATAGTCTGGCTTAGAGGGCTCTCTGTAACATGTAGGGTAAGCATTTGCAGCTATCGATTTGCTTATTTACTTTCTTGCTATTAGCAATCTAAGAGTTCATGCTTTAGTCGGTTATATTTCATGATCTTTTGGTTTTCTCACTGTGGGGTGTACTAGATCTAATTTTTTTTGTGTAAGCCTGATAAGTGTGCAGATTGCCATCCCGAGTGAAAGGTTGAGCTCGATCGCATCTCTTTTGCTTTGGATTATAGGTTGAAACGAACACACAAGTATTCCTTGCCCGCATCAAAGATCCTACCAATCTTGCAAGAAAGATTCAAGACTCAAGCAGTTTTTCTTCTCCTTAAAAATTTAAATCTTTCTCACTTGGTTACATTTGAATCAAGCTTAGATCTATTTAAAAAGTTTATTACACATTCCTTAGCTTGTTCACTTCCTAGATGTAAAGTGCCTCTAAATCGCAATTATAAGTCTAGATCTTGCATTATTTACTTAATACTTGAAGCAACATATTTTTCCATTTTTTTGCAAGTATTAAGTAGTGTAATTTTTATTTTATTTTTGTACTAATTTACAAATCCGTGATCATTTAGCTTGCTAGTTTTTAGCAGGTCGGAGGAAAAAGAGGGAGGTGCTATTGAAATATCAGTATTTTGGTCATTCGGAGCCTCCACGATCCTTTTGCCACCCCCTAATTCATTCTTTTTCTTGCCTAAGCAAGTTTGTGAGCCTTTTTGACCCATTTTCAAGGGTTAAAAGACATTTCTTTTTCTTTAAGCATTGTAAGTACTTATAAATAAAAAGCAAGTGGGATTATGGCTCCCACAACCCTCCTTCCCCCATTTGGGGGAAGCCTGTATTTGTCCATTTATTTGCTTTATACCCGCACGGTATTAAAGTAGTTTCATTTTCGCCTTTTTGCAAATAAAGTAGATCAATTATTTTGCTTTAAAGTTTCATCTTTTCTTCCTCACAAAATCAGATACTAACCCAACCTTCCTCTCCCGAGTACGACCTACTGGTTTGAAAGAGATTCTTGGCTGTAGTAATTAGAAAACTCATCTTTTTTCATGTTTACTTTATGTTTGAAATCAAATTTCTCTGACTATCTTGCAACACAAGCACACAATCCGTCCTTGAAGGGCTATACATTTGTTACCTTCTTTCACTAAATCAGAACAAACATTTGCCTCTATCGTGTACATTGTATGCTCTACACCTCGTGGCTTAGTCTGAGACTTGGGGATATCAATAGAGGTATTGTGCATTCATTACTCCCTCACATCTAATTAATCAACTCATATTAATAAAATTTACAACCCTTAAAACATTACTAAAATCCAGTGTAACAAACCTGACGAACAATGGGCAAATTCTTCAAGGAAAGCGGGACCAACTAGAAAGTGACCGTGGGGTCCCATTAGGCTACATCCTTGTTGGTGTATTGTTGAACACCCCCCACGACTCCATATAGCCCACATTTTCTTGTGCGGAGCCACTCTTCTCAGAATTCAGACACACTTCTCGTATCGTCTGGTATATGTGGAGTTCGCTTTCTCTTTTAACTCACTCAACTTATCCACGTTTAACTTAAACTCAACCAAGAACACTTGCACAACATTTCTTGTTTTCAACAGTATATTTCTGAAATTTCTCGACTCCATTTGGCATTGGTTATACTGCGGTTATCACTATTTTGGTTTCAATAAATTATATTATGAATGACATATCTGTGTTGTTGATACTTAATTAGTTTGCAAGTTCTTGTTTTGATCAATTTTCGAAACTCCTAAAAAATTTATTTCCTTCAATCACCAAACCATAACAAAGAGCCATAGAAACTCTTTCGTAGGGACTAGCCCCCTTGGCTTCGTTAGGAGTCTACCTAAACGGAGGAGTCAGGATTATGTGACAACACATGACTCGAGACTTGCCCCGAAGGACACACCGAGCAACTTGAAGATTATTGCTGCGCTTCCCCCCCAAGTGTGTGTAAGGCAACAACACCCCTGAAAGCTGTAGTGGCCTCATTAAATATCTTTCAAAACTTTGTTAAGATTATGAATGCTTTTGGGTATTTATTGAACTTTGAACTTCATAGCATGCTAGAAATTGTTGGGAGTCTTTCAAATGTCGCAAATGCTCCATAGTCAAATGAATGTTTCAGAGTATTTGCAAACATTAAACTTTTTGTTCGCCTCAAATTTATTGAGCCCCTTTAAAAATTCTTCCTCGAAGACGCTCTTTTTGGAAGCCTTTGGGACTTTTATGAACTTTCAATCTTTCGTTATGTACCTAAAGCAGTTGGGGATATTTGAATTTTAAACTTTCAACTGATCTCAATAGTCTTCAACCACCTTTCGATGAAGTTAAAACTCAAAGCTCCCTGAAATGGATTTTGGGAGTCTTTTAAAGTTTGTAGACTTGAAACAAAAGGAAGTAGAGGAAGAACAAAAGAAGAGATAAAGGAGGTTCTCATTCTATTTGTAAACCTTATCTAAGAAATAGACTTCGTAAAGAGATGCAATGATGTTTGAGACAATGATTTTAAATTCCCAACCCATGGTGCACTTATTGTATAAGTGAATGGTTGTTTGGGATTGGGATTTTAGTCCCCATCCTTGGAGTTGCTATTTTAGAAATGGATTATTGGGTTTATTGTTTTAATCAAAACTAGGCAGCGATTGGTTAGTAATAGATTCAAGCAAGTTATTAGTGTTTCCCTTTTCGTTTCATCTCACACGGTGTTGAATAAACCAATGGATCTGTGCTTGCCTTGCCCATTGGTTTTACTTTTCTGTCTTATGAATGTGTTAGGAAAGCGATTTGGCCTCCTCCTAAGATCATATTTGTTCCTTATCTCTGAATTATTTGTCAAACAAACTTAGATCATGGAAACCCCCCTCCGTTGTGTTTCTTGCAACATAGGCTTTCCCATATTTCTTTGAAATGCTGTTCTTTTTCCATTCTTTTATATTAGCATACATACTATTAACTTTGAATCCTATGGTGTTACTCTGAACCAGAGTGGTAATTAAATCCATGATCAATTGATTTCACCATAGATAGCTATTTGGAGCAATGTTTTAAAACTCAGACTCAGACTTGGAATCGACCGAGGGTCAACTTAGACTCGGACTGGTTTGAACTTAATGACTTGGTTTAATAAAAAAATATTTTAAAGATTCCAAACGATTAGAGACAAATATATGCGATATACTATATACCATGTAAGGGTGAATATATCAAAATGGCACTGGGTGCAATACACATGTGAAACAAAATACATAATCAACAAAGCTTTTAATGGCCTCTAGAATCCAAAACACGACATGCTACAAGCCTACAACATATCACTAATCAACATGATCAATAGTGAAACCTATCACCACAGTTGGAAATGGGATCCTTAGCTTGAGCTATAGGACCATCCTCTGTCATGTCTATTTTTTAATAGGTCTATATTTTGTAGGTGACATGTAGTTGAAGATAAGATAAGATAATTTTATTGATGTCCAACAAATGACCACAAAATTAGGTCAATAGGATTGTGTGGTACCATGATGTCGATACAAAGTAGGAGTGCTAAGGCGATTCCTATAAAAAGCATGAAGTATCACTCTATCCTAAAAATAAAAAAGAGCTATCTCCAAAAGATGGAGAGCCGATCCAGAAGAGTATGGTGACATTTGGTGCCTTTTGATTGTTTAGTGGACTTGTCTTCAGTTTGGTTCAGTTCTCTTAACTGGAAATCTGAAAACTACTAACTTTGCTGAATTTTGGATGGGATGTGAAATTTTATTTTCATCATATGAGATCTGATAAGGTTGGAACCCCTCTAAAACATCTTGAAACAATTAATGATAAAAAAAATTGAAGTAAAAATTTTCATTACCTTAAGAATTTTGTATTATCATTCCAGGTTAGCCTCTGTTACTGTCAATCAAGTTGTTTTTTACCCCAAATAGTATTATGATCTATAGGAATCCTAACAGGTTGACTAGACAATGAAGTAGGTTTAGAGTCTTAGGGTTTAGGTTTCCAGGTCAATTAAAAAAAAAGTGAATTCAAGTGTCATGTTTGTGACCTGTGCAATTCCACATTGATTTGGCCGAGTCGGTATGAACTTGGTTGAGTTGACCGGTTGGTACGAGACCGATCACCTCAACCAGTTCAAGGGCCGATTCGGCTCGGTTGGAGGTCAACATGGTTGACTCGGCCAAGTCCGATTCCGAGTCAGCCGAGTTTTCAAACACTGATTTGGAGCTGGCTGAAACTTCAAGCAAACTTTTCAGCTCTGTTGACAAGTTTTGGGGGATTCATTGTGGCTCTTACTTCCCATTCTTTTGAAGTAAAAAAGAAGGTTTTATTGTCAAGTTAATGAAAAAAGGTTGAGTGGGTAATTGAGCTAATCTTGTCCCTTCATTTTTTTAAATGGTATCTCTTGTCTTTACATATGGTGTATGTTCTATCATGCTAAGATGTCTGTCAAAGGTTTTGGTTATATATAATGATCATAATATTTTTGAATGATTCAGTTTCCAAGTGAAATCTTTTTGGACTGAAAGGCAGAGCATGGATAAGGCTTGAATTTGATGATGCTTACTGCAATGCAGTAAGAATATTTGCTAAAAATTGTTGTTTGACTATAAACTTGTTTGTTGTAGGCCTCTTCGTGGATTTGATCTGGTTAAGGATCGGGATACAGGAAACTCCAAAGGCTACGGCTTCTGTGTCTATCAAGTCTGTTTGCATTGAAGCTTATGTAGTGGGACAAATAACTTATTTTTTTCTTCTTTTTGGTGCCCTGAAAATATTATCTGACAATTTTTGCATGCAGGATCCAGCTGTTACAGATATTGCATGTGCTGCTTTGAATGGCTTGAAGATGGGTGACAAGACCTTGACAGTGCGTCGTGCAACAGCCAGGTATTAATCTGAGGCATGGTGGTGTCCGTGTTTGTTAGGCTGGCTTCTGTTCCTTGTATTTTTGAATGTTGAAAACATCGGGTTGCTAATATAACATTGAGGGTCTAGAAAGAAACTTATTGGCAACATCAGGGAAATATTGACGAACTTAAAAAGATACAAAAATATTCATTTTTGTTGATTATTTAAACATCTAAAGCAACAATGACATCAAGTAAACACATTGCCGTATAAATATGAAAATAATAAAACTCATATATAAGATGTCAAAAGTGATACATCACACATTGACTCTAAATCCTGTCCTGGTCTTGATTCCCGAGTCTCAAAATTACATCAAAATATAATAAATTGGACTCTTTGTTGAAAATATATCTGCAAGTTGGACTCTATAACTCATGTACGGTAATTGTCAGTTAGTTAATAACATTGTTGAATTATGTTCTTGGGAGCCGGGACTTCATTGATGTGATTCTGCATATGCTATAAGCAAAACAAATTGTGATTTTATCCTCCCCATTTGACTGTTGCTGATTCAAGATGATATTCCAGGTATTTTCGACTTCTGGCAGCCCACCTTGTAGAATTAACCCCATTTCTCGCAATTTCGATGATTCCCCAAAGTTGATGGGAATCAATTCTCGCTCCAGTATAAATCTACTATTGGCAATGAAAACACTCTATTTCCCCTCATCTCAACGGATGATGGTGAATTCCACCTTTTTTCTCAATTCCCTGCTTCTGAGTTTCAAGTCGAGTAAAAAAGAACCCAGAAAAACATATCTTATAGGCAACCTGTCATGGACCTGGCCATTTTTTCCTTTGACTTGTGATTTTTTGGTGATATATTCAAGGTCCAAAAATAATTGTGATATTGATGGTGTAACAGCGATGTTTGCAACACTATAGTTATGTTAAACAGCTACTACATATATTCTTTGTTAACTTTTGAACCACTGCTAAAGTTATAAAAGTAATCTGGTTGGATGAACAGTGGCCAGGCAAGGCCTGATCAATTTAGTGTCTTTCCAGAAGTACAACAGCACATAGCTTTCCAGGTATGCTTAATTATGTTTTAATGAATCTTTTACCATCTAGATCTCTAAGCTGTTGTAGCATTTCTGTATTTCATGCTTACCGTAGCTGTGTGATTTTTCAAATTTTTTGCCTTGGAATGCTCTTAACAGAAGCTGGCCTTACAAGCAACAAATGTTCCCAATATGGGCTTACCAAGTGGAGCTGAAGATTTTCCCACGAAGGTGCTTTGCCTTACTCAGGTATTTTTTTTCACTAAATCCATGTACTCAAGAGGTTTAGTCTTGTGGCTTTGGAGTTTTATATTTTATTTACTTTTCTTTTCTTCTTCAGGCAGTTAATCCAGATGAGTTACTAGACGATCAAGAATATGAAGATATTTATGAAGATATGAAGGATGAATGTGGCAAACATGGTGAGTAGTCCTTGAAAGCATTTTCCCTTTACTTTTTCCCTGGAATAATATATCAAAATTCTCTTTTAGGATATAACTAATGTATGCTATTCTGCTTTTAGGTGTGATTACCAAATTAGTGATACCTCGCCCGAAATCAACTGGAGAAGAGGTTTATGGTGTTGGAAAGGTAAATAATCATATTGCTGAACAATTTTGATGCAGCAAAAAAAATTGACATACATATTTTAATAGCTTACAGATATATTATTCCAGGTGTTTGTGGAGTATGCCAATACACAAAGTTCTGCCAAGGCCAGGGCATCACTGCATGGAAGGAAATTCGGAGGCAACGTTGTTGTAGCTGTTTATTACCCTGAAGACAAGTTTTCTGCAGGACAATATGATGATTGATTTTGTAAACTAGCAGGAGCACCATCTCCATATCTACCAATCTCTTTTAAATGTGTCCGCATGTGTACTTTAAACAATATTAAGCTGAGGTTGCGGCTCGAGTATTGGAAGAGAAATCTGAACATCACCATGGGAAATATTCCATTGGCTTTGTAGAGAACTGTTGCTTACAATGTATACAATATCGATATAAGTTTCAGTATCTGCTAGTTCCACGTGGGGAAACTTCTGAAAACTTAGAATAGGGTGAAAACTTAGAACAGGGTTTAAAGATTAAAACATACATTTGTCCTGTAAAGAGAAATACAACCAGAATGTAAGAATCAGTTGTACTTTTCGTTTGTATTTTATTCATGTGGTTCATAGTCTTCGATGTACACCAATAGGGATGTTCAGCTTTTTATGCACAATTATTTGTAGTACTTTGATTCTTATGGAAGGGTTTTGCTCGAATAAAGTTATTTGCTTTATAATATAAAGAGCTTAAAAATAAAGCATTCTCTGATACATTTAGTATTACAAATTAATTAGTATTACAAGTTATTATTATTATTACAATAAAAATAATAAAAATTAGTATTACAAATTATTAAATCCCAGCAACAACAATTCAATGATTCATTACATGTAAACTACTAAAAGTAAATAATAAATAGTAAATACCAAGTTTATCATTGTGCAATGTAAATCAGAATATAGCAAATTAATAATACAAACACGTTATACAATTCATCATGATAATTTTCAAATTTGTCATTTGAATCTGGATATTCATATTTCTAATTTGTCATCAATGATATTGCATGCTAAAATAGTGAAATAGTAAATTACTAAAAACTACCCTGAAATAGAGACTAAACAACAATTAAAATTAAAATTTTGCTTTTTAAAACTGAAATTGGGAAAATCGTGGGGGGCGTCTAGGAGCCCCCAGTGTCTAGAGAGGGTGTGTGGGAGCCCCCCTTCACTGGAGCGTGCTGCAGAACAGGGGGTCGCGTCCCCTTGCGAGTTTCCGAGAGTTTCTTGATTTTGGGGACACTGGGAAACGTTTCCCCAGAAGCCCCCAAGGCGCAGGGAGCGAGGGGGGCGACCTTGGGGGCGAGTTTTAAAAATAATTAGTTATTTTGTGGTCGAGTAATAAAGAAGAGTTGCAATGTAAAAACATAAAGGTCATTACTTTTCACTATGAAAGCTTTTATTTATTATTTATGGGAAGAAAGACTCTTTATTTATTATAAAATACAAATTTGTATTTTATTTATTATTTATACTATTTATATAGAATACAAAATACAAATTTGTCTTTTTTTATTTATTATTTATTGGAAGGAAGAGTAATAAAGAAGAGTTACAATATAAAAACATAAAGGTCATTATTTTTCATTATGAAAGCTTTTATTTATTATTTATTGGAAGAAAGACTATTTATACTGAATACAAAATACAAATTTGTCTTTTATTTATTATTTATTGGAAGGAAAATTATTCTATACTGAGTACACATTTTTTTTCAACTATTGGTTATTTATAATGAATGCACATTTTTTTTTGACCAATAAATGATTATTATTGGGTTATTTATAATGATTATTTATAATGAATACACTTATTTTGTTGACTATTTTGTAAATGATTATTATGTATTTTTATTTTATTTTATTATCCACTAATTGGGTTTGTGTAAAACTTAACATAAAAGAAATGGGTTTTTTTGGAGCTTAAATTCAGTTTTCTCATTTTGAATAAGACAATCAATCATTTTGAATAAACCAATAAAGTAAAAAAAAAATTCAGATGTAGGGAATTTATAAGGTGTACGAAGATTTAGTTGATTTGTTGTTGGTGATTATGCTCATATGCACAGATGTATTATTTATTCACAATGTTTTGTGCATATTCATGGACTTGTGAGTTTTAATTATGTAAAAGAATTTTGGGTTGAAGGAAGGATAAAATTTTAATCATAACAACAAAAATAATATTTATTATGTTTTATATATATTTAAGGAAGATTTTAAGATGGATATAATATTGTTTGCCTTACGTGGGAACCTTTTGTTTTTCAAAATTTGTGGACAATGAGGAAGTGGAAGATACAGAGTTCCACTATTGATTCAGAGAGATGAGTTATGGGTGGAATTTTACAACTACCTGTTAACATTGTGTTTGTAGTGTGTTATGTTAATCTTTATATGTTTACAATGTGATTGAAGATAACCTTAATTTGGTCAATAATGGACTTAATTTGGTCAATAATAGATTTAGTGTTAGTGGTTTACGGGTCCATGGTTTTGAGTAACACATGGTATTTTCCCATGGTTTTAACCTGCGATGTTTTTGTGTATTGTTTTCTAATACGTGATTATTAAGAGAGTTGTAAAATGTTTGGTAAGTTATTAAATCTTACTCTATTATGTATGGAAAAAACATACAACTTATAAAATGAAAATGCAAAAATCTAAAGTAAAAGAACACATAATAAAAATTAAATTCAAAGATTGGAATACAATACATTTGGGATAGTGACATGAACTTTTATGTGGCAAGGGAAATAAGTGATATATATCTATATATATCTATATATATAAAATGATGTGTATACAATATGGTTGGAGTGTATGAACATATTTTAATTAGGTGAAGTGTTGATTATAAAAATGTAGATTTTTCACAAGTTTTAGCCTCCGGTTATAAGTAAAAATATTTGTCTCAGTTTACTTCATTCTTACATAAATATCAGACTTAATAACACTGCTGTAACTTCACTTTTTCATGGACATAAAGTAAATAAAATGCACGCCATTCAACACATGGTACTCAACAATTTTTGGCCAATGACCCTAGAAAAACCCACAAGGGGCAAACCAATCAGAGAGAGAGAGAGTTTTTAATATGCTTATAGGACATTTACAATAACAAATCCAACTTATCTCAACCTAGAAAAATGACCCAGCAAGCTGTCTCAATTTCTATGCAAATGGTGCCTCGGTTTTTGTGCACTTTTAGTCTCGAAAAATGTGCTGAAAAATGTGCCTAGAAAGTACAGCTATGTTGCCCTCGATTTTTGTGCATGAACATCAAAATACGGTCCTCGATATTTGTGCCAAACATACCAAAAAATCGTACTGTATGGTCTGTAATTAATGCAATCGTACACCTTGAAAATCGTGCCAAAAATTAATGCTTGCTGCCTCGAGAAATGTGTTGCCCCTTCATTGAAAACTGTGCCTGAGATTTTTACCTCGAAAATAGTGCCAAAATCCATACTATACGGATGGCAATAAAAGATGCTGTACCACTTCTCGATTTTTTGTGCCAGCAATAAATGCTGGTCGTACACACCTTGGTTTCTGTGCGGAAATAAAGGCTCCTCGATATTCGTGCCCACTGGAAGTCTCTTCAACAAGCTGCCTCGAAAATCGTGCCCACTCTCTCCTTCTCTCTTCAACTCTTTCAGCTCTTCTTCTCTCAAGAATGAGACAAAATGCATTTCCTTTGCCTTTTTGATTGAACCCTAGGGTTCCTCTAATCTAACGGTTGAGATTAGACTAGATCAACGGATGAAATTAATTGTTCATATTTTATTTCTCAAAATATTAATTTCACTCACCCACTTAAATTTATCAAAAAGTGACTACACTCTAAAGTCAAATTAAATGCTTTCACTTAAGTCATTTAATGCAAGGGTCACTTTATGTCCCCTCTCTAAGTGACTAAGGCTAAAGTCACCTAGGGGAACACCTCCCTAGGTACAAAACTAACACTCCCTCTTACCGAGGAAGGTGTTCTGCACCATTCCCAACTTGTCTATGAAGAAGACAAACTTGCTCCTCCCCAAATATTTTGTTAGTATGTCTGCTACTTGCTCATCAATAGAAATGTATTGTAGCGTAACTGCTCCTCTCTGAACATAGTCTCGGATGAAATGATATATGATCTCAATGTGCTTTGACCGGTCATGAAATACCGGATTCTCAGAGAGCTGGATGCAACTCTAATTGTCATAGTAGATCACCGTAGGCTTCAGCTTTTGACCAAATAAATTCACCAGCAACTTGCGAAGCCACAAGGCCTCGTAGCTGGCTTGACTGCTTGCCATATACTCGGCCTCTGCAGAACTCAAAGCAACACTGCCCAAACTAAAACAACATCCGGAAGTGCTCTTCCAGTCTGCCACACTGCCTGCGCAATCTAAGTCTGTATAACCAACCTATCTGATCCCCTCTGACATTAGAGGAAATTTCAATTTAAAATGGGCCTTTAGAAAATAATACAAATTCCATGTCATCATGTATTAGCCAATCAAAATTCTTTAAAATTTAAAAAGGGAGCACTTCTTAAACAATTTTTTAATATAAATTTGGGGATAAGTATTATAAAAAAAACTATTTTTTTGTTCGTATTTTCGACATATCTCCATGTGTTTTTACTCAAATTTCGATCGGGAAAGCTCGTTGGATGCGGAATTAAATTCCGCATCCAATGAGCTTTCCTGATCGAATTGAGTAAAAACACAGGGAGATACGTTGAAAATATGAACAAAAGAATAATTTTTTCTTTTCTTCCTCCAAAATTAATAAATATTATTTTATTATTTTAACTATTATTTTATTAATTTTCTTTAGGAGGCCCATTTTGAGTTGAAATTTTCTCTAATGCCTCCTATAGTCCAAACCAAAATCCACCGTCCCTGCTAGATAACATAACACATGTTTTGCAGCCACCTAATGCACACTCCTAAGCTCAACCATGAACTGACTAAGACTGTTCACTGCGAAACACAACTCTGGTTGAGTGTTGACTAGATACATCAATGGCCCAATACGCTGACGGTATAACTAGGATCCACCAAGTCTCCCTCAGAAGCATGAAGCTTCTTTCAGTTGGTGATCATAGGTGTCGACATAGGCCTGCAATCCTCCATCCTCAATCTCCTCAGAATATCAGCCACATACTTTCCTTGCCCCAGGAAAAGATGTCCAGGCTCTTGCCAAACCTCCAATCCCATAAAATAATGCATTAGTCCAATAACATCCATCTCGTACTTTGCTGCAAGATCCTTCTTACAAGCTGCAATGGGTCTCTCTCTCCCTGTGATAAACAAGTCATCAACATATAGCAAAAGAATAAGCGGATCATCTCCAACCATGATGAAGTAGAGATTCAGATTTGCTTCACTCTTTTGAAACCTCCATACTCAGCAAGTAAGAATCGATCCTGGAGTACCAAGCTCTAGGAGCTTGCTTCAGCCCATATATGGCTTTCTTCAACCTGCAAACATGAGATTCTCTCTCATGAATCTCAAAGCCCAAGATGCTCAAAATAAATCTCCTCCTGTATGATCCCATTGAGAAATGTGGTCTTCACATTCATCTGATGGATCTTCCAACCCATTTCAGCTGCAATGGAGATCAACGCCCTGATAAAAGTATACTGAGCAACCGACACAAAAGTCTCATCATAATCAATATCCTCAACCTGTGAAAACCCTTGCGTTACAAAACCGACCTTGTACTTCTCCACACTCCCATCCGTCACACGCTTTAGCTTGTAAAGCCACCGAGAAGTCAGCACTGACTTCCCCTTAGGTCTCGGAACTATCTCCCATACACCATTCTTCATGATGGAATGGTACTCATCCATCATGGCATCTCTCCAAACCAAATGCTGGGAGGCCTCCTAAAAAATAGAAGGCTCAGAATCACGTGTACTAGCTACCAACAACATGCCCAATCTGTCAGACATCTTGACAACCCTCACTTCCTCCCTGGGTGTCCCAAAATCTCGAGCTTCCTTCAAGGTCTCCTGAAGCCACTTAGGCTTCTTCTTCCTTGAAGTTTTCTCCCACATTGGTCTATCCTCATCTGAAGAACTACCAGAGCTAGTACTCCTAGTAACCCATGAACCTGAAGCTGGCGTACCGACACCAGATGTACCCTGTAATCCTGATCTTGATCCCGATCCCCTGTACGGTGTACCTGTAATAGTAGACCCATCACTTGTCCTCGAAGACCCTGCTAGATGAACCACTGACCCTGGTGAACCTGTGCCTGCACTGTGTGGTCCTGTAACCCCGAAAACCTGTGATTCTGACTGCTACGCTGATGGACCTGTGTAACAACCTGAGGTGCAGGGACCTGCTGCTCTTCTTGCTATGACTCTCTCGACTTCTTGAAGGCATGCTCCTCAAACTTCACATCCCTTCTCACCACCACTTTCGTTTGAGAGGGAAGGTAAATATGGAAGGCCTTTGAAGTCTCATCATATCTCACAAAGATGCTCTTCTCTGCAGTGGGCTCCAACTTTGTCCTCTTCTATGAAGGGGCATGAGAGTAAGTTAGACTACCAAATATCCGAAAACGACTAAATTTAGGATTCTTGCATGAAAAACACTTCTCAAGTGTCATATTCCCCATGACACGATGGGGACTCCTATTCTGATGATATACAGCTGTGCTGCAAACCTCAACCCAGAGAAAGAAATGAAGAGACTAGTCATGTAGCATGGCTCAGGCTGCTTCAACAATGGACTTGTTCTTGCTCTCTACTTACAGAACTGTCAATTGTCTGCTGATACCCTCATGTCTGCAAAATCCATCAAACTCCTTGGAGGTATACTCACCCACGTTATCTGATCTAAGAACTCAAATCTTCCTCCATGTTTGGTTCTCCACAAGAGCTTTGAACTCTTGGAACCTTTGCAAGAATTCCTCGGACTTCTTGCTCTGCAGAAAGTAAATCCAGGTCTTCCTGGAATGGTCATCAATGAATGTCACATAATACTCGTATTCTTTCAAGGACACAGAAGACATCGGTCTACATAAGTCTGAATGTATCAAGTCAAGTGTCCCTGCTGACCTGCTATCTCTACTCGGAAAAGAAGACTTGGTGTACTTTCCCAAAGCACACCCTCTGCACACATCACTCCGCCTTGTGCTGAACTTCGGTAAACCTGTCACCCATATGTCTCAACAACCCCAAGGCTAGATGATGCAACTGAGCCATCCTCCTATGCAAAGATCACAAAGCTCACTGCCACTGCTATGTGCCAAGGCATGCTGAGGCTGAAACAAGAGCCTATACAATTTCCCACATCTTAACTCCAATGGAAATTGAAGCAGATCTTACTGCAGTAATGGGAAACATATGCATGTGTCCAACTAGTAAAGACACCCCAAAAACCTGATCCTCGATCATGGAAATTGACACTAGGTTCTTCTTCAGCCCAGGTACATACAATACATCTCGCAACACCATGGGACTCATGGAATCTCTTTGAAAGGTAATGGTCCCATGCCCAACAACTCTGATTGCTGAGTCATCTCCCAACACCACCTCCACATCTGTCTCTGTCTGTGAAAGCTCAAAGAACATAACGAGCACCTGTCATGTGGCTCTAGGCTCCGCTATCAATATACCAAGTGTTGGAAGTAGATGCACTGTAGGAATGGTTTGTCACCAGGGAAAACTCCCTTTGTCTATCAGCATCCGCACTGGTGAGAATAGATGCTCTCTCTCTCTCTCAACATGCTCAATGCATAAAGAAAACTCACTCTGAAATCTCGCAGCAAAGTTATTGACTTCCACTGAAGTTGCTATCTGCTGCTGCTTCTTCTTCTTGTTCGGACACTGCCCAACATAGTGCCCCATCTTGTGACAAGCAAAGCACTTTACAGTGCTCAGATCCTTCTTCTGCCCATTCTGCTGCTTGGCCCCACCTTTCTTGGGACCCTTTTTGTTCTTCTTCTTCCCCTTTGCTATCAATTCCACATCCTCCTCATCTTGTCTACTAGTAGTAGCACTGCATTGCAGAAGACCCCTCTGAGGCTCCTCCTGAACAAAGTCATCACAGACCCCGTTCCATGATGGTAAGTTCTCTCTAGCCACCAAACTTTGTACAAACACAACCCAAGGTACAGTCACCCCATTCAAGGCTGTACGCACTAGCTCATGATCAGTAACAACCACCCCAACAGCTGCAAGCTCATCTCTCACCTGAGAGATCCTAGTATGATAAGTCATATAAACCTCTCCTTTGACCATCTTGACACTCTTCAGTTTTTCTCTCAGAACCATCTTCCTATTCTCATTGGAACTCGCAAACAATCTGGTCAAAGCAGTCCACATCTCATGTGCATGATCCTTTGCTGAAATGTGAGGTATAACATGGTCTTTAACAACATCCAAAATAATCCTCATGGCTTTAATATCCTTCTTATTAAAGGCTGAAAATGCTACTGCATCAGTAGCAACGGGAATAGCAATGAGATTTGATGTAGTGTTTCTGACTACCTCCTCCCACAACTCATTCTCCCTCAACACAAGTAAAATCCGGGCCTTCCATGAGATAAAGTTCGCTGCCCCATCCAACCTATCCTCAGTTCTCAACCCAAAGGAAGTCATTTTTCTCAAAGAACAAGTTTCAACAAAATGTACTACTGTCACAAAAGTTTTTCTGAATTATGGAAATGTCTGTCAGTCTACAAATTTTTAGTTTTCTGCCCCACTCAGCTCTGATACCATGTAGTTTTTTCACAAGTTTCAGCTTCCGGTTATAAGTTAAAATATTTGTCTCAGTTTACTTCATTCTCAAAAATTTAAAATGTTGGAAATAAACATAAATATCAGACTTAATAGCACTGCTGTAACTTCACTTTTTCATGGACAAAAAGTAAAGAAAATGCAAGCCATTCAACACACAGTACTCAAGAATTTTTGGCCAATGGCCCTAGAAAAACCCACAAGGGGAAAACCAGTCAGAGAGAGAGAGTTTTTATTATGCTTCTAGGGAAAAAATCAGACATTCACTTACAGTAAAAAATCCAACTTATCTCAACCCAGAAAAATGACCCAGCAAGCTGTCTCGATTTTTGTGCAAGTGCTGCCTCTATTTCTGTGCACTTTCTGTCTCGAAAAACGTGCCTAGAAGTTATAGCTCTGTTGCCCTCGATTTTTGTGCTTGAACAAAAGAATATTGTCCTCTGTATTTGTGCCAAATAGACCCAAAAACCGTACTGTACGATCTGTAATTAATGCACTCATACACCTCGAAAATTGTGCCAAAAAATTAATTATCGCTGCCTCGGGAAATGTGTTGTCCCATCCTCGAAAACTGTGCCGACGATTTTACCTCGAAAATAGTGTCGAAATCTGTACTGTACGGATGGCGATAAATGTTGCCGCACCACTTCTCGATTTTTGTGCCAACAATAATTGTAGGCCATACCCACCTCGGTTTTTGTGCAACAATAAAGGCTCCTTGATATTCGTGCCCACTAGAAGTCTCTTCAGCAAGTTGCCTCGCAAATCGTGCCCACTCTCTCCTTCTTCTCTCTTCAACTCTCTCAGCGCTTCTTCTCTCTTCTTTTCTCAAGAATGAGGCAAAATGCTTTTCCCTTGCCTTTTTGATTGAACCCTAGGGTTCCTCTAATCTAACGGTTGAGATTAGACTAGATCAACAGATGAAATTAATTGCTCATATTTTCTTTCTCAAAATATTAATTTCACTCACCCACTTAAATTTATCAAAAAATGACTTTACACTTTAATGTTAAATTAAATGCTTTCACTTAAGTCATTTAATGCAAGGGTCACTTTATGTCCCCTCTCTAAGTGACTAAGGCTAAAGTCACCTAGGGAACACCTCTCTAGGTACAAAACTAACAAAAAAGAGGTGCCCCACCTTTTTAATGGTTATATATTAGGAACCACGAAAACGTGGAGATAATAATTCCTTAGTTTGAGTTAAAATTTTATATAGATTTAATTTTTGGTTATTTAAATATCATTTATAATAGTTACAATAAAATTATTAAAAATAATTATATAGGTTTTCACAAACTACTATAAAACTTATTGTATATCATAAAAGGATAACAAAAATGTAATTTGTCTTTAAAATACACACACAAAAAAGGATAAAGAAAATTTCAAATGGGAGTGATTGCATGTAAATTGTGACAAAATAACAAAATTATACACACACACTTCGACTACTCTATATAAGTTGAACATAAAAAAAATCCATCCTACTAAGAATAATCTTGAATCACCTAAATACGAATTTATTTTCTAACTTTGAGACTATCTCAAAGTTATAGAGAAATTTCAAGTTTGAGATCATATTAAAATAAATTCATTAAGGATATGGAGTTAAGTGATTGGTTTATAAAGAGTAAAGAGTTTAAATTGAAGTTCTATCTCTTTTGTTGCTTTGTAGACTTTATAAAAGCTTTTGATAGTGCCTAGAGATAACCTATGGAATAGATTAGAAGAACAATAGGTTCCTTTCGAGTTGAGCGCTATTGCGATAAGGTTATACGATAATGTCATTACCAAGTTTAAGAACATTGTGGGTTTGTCGAAATATGTTAATTGTAATAAGCAAGGTTTTACCCCTCCCTTTCCTTTTTCGGCATATACATCGATAAACTAGAAAGTTGTTTAGAAGAAGCATGTTGCGTTGACATGACATTATCAAGAGTAGTCATCATACTTCTTAATGCTAATGATATTTTTCTTATAGCAAGATGTCCCTTTAATCTTGATAAGCAGTTAAGAATCTCAATGATTGTTTCTCTAAAATGGGTATGATTATTAATATTGACAAAACATAAGTTATGATTATCACATCCAAGAATGTCACTTATGCTCATTTTTTGTATGACAATAGCAACTTGAAGGAAGTGACTTCATACAAATATTTCAGAATTGATATCGATTAAAAGATCAACTAGAACTATACTATTGATAAATTGATAAATGGAGGACGAAACACTTATTTTGGTCTTGAAAACAATTGTAAATTAGCAAACTTGTGATGTGGGATAAAAAGAAGTTCCCCTTTGAAACTCTCGTCACTCCTATTATTTGGTATCATTTGTGAAGTTTGAGGTTGTAGCATCTCTAGAGAATCTCAGAGAAAGATTGAGCAAATCCAAAAGCATTTATAACTTATAACCTCCTAAAAGCAATAATCCATATCCTATTCTCCTCATAAGGGTGGGACTTTCTCCCATTGAGAGCATGGATATGATTATGTACTTTATGTACAATCACAAGATAATTAATATAGGGGACCAAAGGCTTCCTAAAATTGCTTTAAAATTCATTCAAAACCACTTATAGATCAAGTGGAGTTGGCATAAAGATGCCCTTGCTCGATTAAACTATTGGAGAATTGATGAAAATGTCACTTTGCAAAATATGGATAATATTAAAAATATTATTACATCTAAGTTTAAAGAGAAATTGTGGTGTGATAAATATTTAGAGATAAAAAAAAATTAAGATATTATAAGGAGGTCATGAACTATGTAAAGAAGAAAATTAATATATCCAAGATAAGATTGAACTCTTGTGAGCTCCATAGTGAAACATGATGTTGGGCAATTCCTAAAACACAGTGGCTTGAAAGAATTTGTCATCTCTATGAGACCATAAATATTGATGAAGAAAATCATTTTCTTTTAAGAGTGCCATGAGAACAATCACATTAGATATCGGTTTCAAAGTCTTTGTTACAATATAGACTTTCCTAACCTTATAAGTTACAAAAAATTTAGTGAGTTAGGAACGTTCCTCTTCAAGATTTTCGAGTATAGGAATAGTTTTTTAAACAAAACCAAATAATTTCATTTTAAGGTTTGATAGACCAAAGTTGGTCTCAGTGGATGTTAACCATCGTCGTCATCATCAATGAATCTAATAGTACTTTATTATAAATGTAAAAGTACAATATTTGGTTAAGACATTTTAAATATGAATAAAATATAAATAATTATTACTACATTTATATTACTTTATTATAAATGTAAAAGTACAATATTTGGTCAAGACATCTTAAATATAATTAATTATTACTACATTTATAGTAATAAACACTTTATTGTATCATTTTAACATAAGATTGTATATATATATATGTGTGTGTTACATAGTTAGTATTTGTGATCTATACTTATACCTAGTTTTTAGTGCTTTTACTAAAATTAAGTAAGATAATATAAATATTTTATTATGTATATTAGTATATTATATGCTAAGGAAATAAGGTTATAGATTTTATTTTCTTATCATAATTTCCTTCCATCATGAATTGATCACATTTGTAGAGATCATGTAATAATGCAACTACAAATCTAATGAGAGATAACATGGAAACACATAATAAAAGGAAGGGATGTATCGGTTCATTTTTAAAGAAAATTAGACATATTATATGTAAGGAAAGTGTGATATAATATTATGTATACTATATGTTTACGAGCTATGTCTATGGTGAAGTGTTGAGAAGTGTATATATGAATGCATAAGAGGTGTATATATGAATGCACTTTAGAGAATTTGTGGATTTTCAAGATTATAAGAGACCATATATCTAGGGTGTGCTCTAATCCTTAAAGTGAAGGTCATAATAATCTATAAGAAGTATGTTGAGATTAAGCATCACAAGAATTGATACCCTATATATGGTAGTGATATTATTATGATTGTGATGTCATGAAATATGATTTTCATATGATCCTATAATCCAAAATAACTTGTACTATTAGAGAGCTACACATTACTAGACTTGCCAATGGATATCCTTAGTTGAGAAAATCCTAATAGTCACACCACTAAATAATTTGCTAGTCACTACCATATCCATGATCCTGGATGTTAGGACCATGACATAATTCCTCAATAGAGTGTAACAGAAAAATGCATTATTTAGTTTGAGCCAGACCATAGTTAAATGGAATGAGTTAAGCTATCAGGATGAGTGATGGGGATATAGATGATACAAGTGGTTGATTCATATTTGTTGATCTCTATAGTGTTGTGATATCGAGTGATAGTTTACATGCTGTGATCGTTAATCATATGAACTTGTAATTGGTCATATAGAATTTAAATGCAATTAGAATGGTTTCCTCTTACTACTAATTATTTATTTTTTATGTGGATATTTGTATTGCAATAATTATCACTTCTTTTTATTTATGGTTTTATGCATTTGATTGAGATAATTTGTTATGATAAATAAATTTGAATCAAGGCATTAATAACACGATTATGTTGTTTTTAGTTGTTGAGACTACTTGAGAAACATATTTGTTGTGGTTATACTTTGATCCTAAAAGGAAATGGATCTAGATAAATGATATAATATTCTATTCTAGTCATACTACCAAATGATAATGTGATAAGGGTAAAATTGTATTATGGTAGAATTTTAAAATTTTATCGAGCCATAATGATACAATATATGAGATTATTCTAAAGACATATACAAAGAATTATGAATAAAATATTTAAATGGTATGGTTTATGAAATTCATAAGGCATGTATAATTTTCTTAATATGTGGTGTGTGATATGAACTATTTATATCTAATTAAATAAGTCTTTTTGTAACAAGTTATGATCTTAAATTTGTGTGAAATGTACACTTACAAAGATTTTAAGATATATAACTTACAAAAATCATAAAACAAAATTATATTGAAGTAATCTCTTTTAGTTTCAAAGTTGGAGACATTCAACTTGTTAATATTAGAGACATATAGTGACTTGTGAGAATTAATTCACAACTGTATCTAGAAGCCAAATAAACTCTCACAATTCGCTCTAGTTTGCAATACAAACACAAAATAACTGAAAATTATGAAATTACATTCACACATGAAGTCAATACTAGATATTATTAACACTGTCTAACATGTAAATATGTTTAGAACAAATATATATTACATTTGGGAAAAATCATGAGGCTTAGGAAGCCATTTGGGAGTGCACATGTGTCATAACTAGATTTGACATCCATCCCCCCTAGGTGGACCTATTAGCTCTTGAATCACCTCGAACGGTCACAAAACCTAGTGTGAACGTTGGTGTGGAATGATGGAGCATAAATGAGTCTGAGAAAGGCATGGGTGAGAAAACAAAGGTGTGGGAGTGGCTCAAGGTGAAGAATAAATGCACAAGAAGGGCCAAAATAGTCTAAAAATATCACTAGCGCCCCTAGTCAAACAAAATCCCACAAAAGAGGAAGATGAGCACTCCAAGAGACCAAGGGTCATTAATGAGGATGCACATGTTCCAGGTTGACCAAAATAGAGCATTGGTGTGTGTGTGTGTGAATGGGCCAAAATAACCGGTTTCCTTGCTATACCAATTTACCTATGTCTAAACCATAGAAATCAATGCATAGAAGCAAAATAATTTGTCTAAGGTCTAAAATAATGTATCAAGGATGGGTTATTGTTCTAACACCCCCCCTTAAGCTTGAATTAGTACACTTAACCAAACATATCACGGAGGTGTTGGCAACAAAGGCTCAATTCACCTCATACAACAAAAAAATTATTTGTCCATGAAAACAAGGAAAAGAGGAAAACCACATGGGAACAAAACCTCTCCTAAAAAATGGACATGGAGCCAAAAATATGAAGGTGAATGGAAACCATCACCATGCATCACTCACCCCAAGCAGTGATCTAAGGTAAGTGAAGGTCTTATCAGTGAAACACTTGGTGAAAATATGAGCAGTTTGCTTAGCAGAAGGGCAATACTACAAGTCTATCACTCGGTCATGCACCAAGCTATGGATGTAGTGCATGTGGATCTCAATGTGTTTTGTCCTCTATCTATGTACTGCATATATGTACATTTTGATTACACTTTGATTTTCACACCAAATTACAATGGGTGAATCAAGTACAATATCAAGTTCCTGAAGAATGCCTTGCAACCACACACTTTGTGTAGCTGCATCTTAGTTCAATACTAGAAAGGAGCGGGCACTTGACTTCCTTACATTCAGCCATTTTAAACTTCATTAACATGTCTACATCATACTTTGGTTGGATGACCTTGATCTCTGCCTCAGATTGAACAATTTCCAAGCCAAGAAATTGTTTCAACAAGCCTAGATCGGTCATTGAAAATTCACTGTGCAAAGATGCTTTAATTGACCCAATTTATTTGGTGCAACTACCTGTAATAAAACTGTCATCAAAATCTAGTAATATGACCTGCAATACATCACCAATATGCTGAAAATAAACATTAGGATCAGAATTGCATCTAACAAAGCCAAGTGAAAGCAGAAATTTGTCTATCTTGGCATACCAAGCCCTTGGGGCTTGCTTGAGGCCATAGAGTGACTTCTTTAACCTGCATACAAGGGAAGGATACTCTTGGAAACCTTCAGGTTGTTGCATATATATCTCTTCTTGTATCTCACCATGAGGAAATTCACTTTTGACATCTATGTGGTGAACCTCCCAGTGCTTGCTTGCAACAATGACTAAAACTAACCTTATAGAGTCCATCTTTGCAACTAGTGAAAATGTCTCTGTATAGTCCACTCCTTGGACTTGAGAGAAGAATTTGGAAAATAATATGGCCTTATATTTTATATCATACCCATCATCAGCAACCTTGGTCCTATAGACCCATTTACATTGCACTAGTTTCCTCTTGGGAGGCAAGGGAACCAATTCCCAAGTCTCATTTTCTTGTAGAGAGTTGAACTCTTCTTGCATGGATGTTTTACATATTGGATCATAAGATGCTTCCTGATATGATCGTGGATCAGATCCAACCATCATATAGCAATGCTTAGAAATAATCAATTCATTTGCAAAATACACACCTTGAAATTGTGATATAGTCTTCCTAGGATCTAGAGGATTGCCTGCTAAATCCCCAACAAATTCTATGGTTTTATCTACCCACTTGGGACTTGAGGGAGAGTCATGTTAAAAAATACCATCTTCAGTCATCTCAGAATCATAAATATCAGAAATGGATTCATCACTTACATCATCTTGGTGTTGAGGAGAAGAGCATTCCCCTAATGCTAGTTCAAAATATGGAATAATTTCTTCTTCGAATTGCGCACTTCTTTCTATGAAAGTATTTTGTGTGGATGGATCAAAGAGATTGTATCCCTTTTTATATTTACCATATCCCACCATTATGCACTCCTTTCTTTGTGGCTTCAATGCCTTTCTCTTTTATGAAGGAATTCGAGTCCATGCCCTTGAGCCAAAAATCCCGAAATGTGAAATATTTGGCTTGTGACCAAACCAAACCTGGTATGGTGTTTTTCCACTCACTGATTTGTGAAGAGCCCTATTTTGAATGTATGCAACATAGTTAATGGATTCATCCTATAGCTTAGGACTCAAATCCTTAGCCTCAATCATATAGGTAGCTATCTCCTTGAATGTCCTGTTCTTCCTCTCTACCACACCATTTTGTTATGGTGTGTAGGGGACCGAATGCTGCATTTGGATGCCACATT